>CAHIKZ030003325.1:6257500-6330000 GCA_903632075.3 Acanthosepion pharaonis
AGGACAAACACAACCGAGACACTGAAGACAAGGACAAATGAATTTCAAACAATGCTGGATAACATGAACAGATATCCTTACTAACACATGGTGATCCTTTTATATGGTCAACATGGCAAACTGCCAAACTGCCTCTTCAGAAAATGTGCTTGCTTTTATGGAGCCTAAAACTCCATTTGCATAGCTAACAGCACCCATCTCACTCTCCTGATTATCTCATGGGGAAGCTGATAGATACTTTCTTTCTTTATAACCAGATATACTGGGGTTTGCACCAGCTCTGTTATGGCAAGGTAGCCATATGCTCTCTTTCTGCAGAGAGAAAGCACACTAAATGTTGTCTCTTTGACTGATGGGGACAGGTACCATTATCAGCAGTGATTGGCTGCTCCATCTGCACTTTGTTTCTGCTATAAGAACTAATATAAAATTTACAATAGATATTAAATGATAAAATATTATATGCCTCATGATGTGTATTCAAATTGTTTATATTAGATCTACATAGAAGTTAATTGCATTTAAATCAGAAGCAGGAGGCTTGGTACCCCTGTTGATTAAAAGTGGCTCAATCCTGGAGTTGTATTTAAACTCTGTCAATTTCTCCTTTATTAGTTTTAGTATCAAGTGCCTTGTCAAGACTTGTCATTTTGAAAAATAAATTGTTGTTTCTATTTGAGATTCCCTTCTTTAGAATTTTGTATCTGTTCTTACAGTACAAAAACAAATTCTGATGAACTATCCAAAATTTCAAGGAATTTGACAATGAGAAAGTATTGCTTAAAAACCTAGTTTGCACTGTTGACGTCAAAGTCGTCCTATTAAGCGTTTTTTTTTTTAAGCATTTCACCCCAAGCAAGGCGGGAAGCCACTAGGATGCAAGGGGTTACAGAAAATTTAGAGCAAGATCAGATAGGAGTGATAGAAGAAAGGATGAGGAGAAGGGTAGTGGATAGATCAAGGCAACTGAAGATGTCGACTGACATTGCACTTGAATAGCTGGAGATTATAGCTCTCGGGGAAACTGGAATAGGGAAGGGAGTTCCACAGGCGAGAGGTGCGAGACATGAAGCTATTGGAGTAGAAGAGATGGCTACATTTAGGAGTTTCGACAGTGAAGGGGTGAGAGCGGGATGCCAGCCTCGTAGGGTGCTTGAACTCATGAAGTCTGGGAACCAGCGAATGTAGCTCCTTGGAGCAATTGCCATGAAAATATTTGTAAAACAGACAGAGAGAGGCGACGGCACGTCTGTGAGAAAGTGACTGTAGACGAGATGCCAGAGCAGGGCCAATTATATTGCATATCTACCTCAGGAGCCTATCAAGAACCCCGAGGCATGTATACAAACATTAATAAAGAAGTACAGAATGGAAAATCATTGAGTGATAGCAAAAGATCATACCACATTTGGTTTACATGTGCTGTTCAAACTCCTGAAAATGTTTGGATAAAACCTTGTAACTTCAATTTGAATGCTCAATCATATATCATAATGACAAGCTATCTAAAGACGATTTTATTATTTAGAAGTATTTACTTTTTCATTTTTGTATGGATCAATGTTGGATATATAATTCCATAGAGTAGGTGCAAAGCTGAGTGGTTATAACATTAGTGTTCTGACTGTGAGGTTTAAATCTTACCATGGTTGATTTACGAGGAAGGTGACTGATAATATCAGCCTAGAAAGACAATCCCAACATGAAGCACTGTTAGGAAGTACCTGAAAGCCAAAACATGGGTTGATCCAAGCCATGTGAGTGAAATTGTGTAGACAGATCTATTCAGAAGTCATTGATGATTGTGTTATCATGAAGTTACAAGTCATCGTGACTGAGGGTTTGAGTGGACTGGCTTTTATTCAAAACTGGTGATTACACTAGATTATATGCTTTCTCCCAGAAAATGGAACTAAGGTCCACTCAACATAGTTGCAGTATAAACCACATGCTGCTTATCTGGGTGTTGAGCAAACAGAAATATGCTTGAGCAAGCACCAGCAACAGGGATTGGCTAGCCAACCTAGTGGACAGGCATACTTGGAGATATATATATATATATATATATATATATATATATATATATATATATATGTATCTGGTGCAATGTTCAAGATATTTTGAGACCCAGTGTGTTTGGAAACAAACAGAAGCAATATAAAGAAACCAATTGAAAAATGTTAAGAAACATGAAAGTAAATCAAATGTCTTGATTTATTTGCAAAGAAGATTTAAATTTATAAAACATATTTGCATATTAAAAGCTTTATACCTTAGACTTGGTAAAAAGAGAAAGTAATTTACTCAGAAGGATATGTGTGCTGCCATCAACTACCAAAATATTAATCTAGGCCCTGTTTTTTTTTTCCCCCCAATCTCACCTTTTCTGAAAGAATTATCACTTTCTCATACAACGGTTAAATCCACCACTTCAGCCTTTGAAGATGTACAACATATACGTCTATCTCATGCCATAACAATCTAATCACAATCCACACAATATTCATAAAAAAATTATTGAATATTACTCGCTCACTTTACTTTTCACCAGACTTTGAATTAGGACATTTTGTGCACTTGACATGCTTTGAATGACCTTTCAACCACCTGATGAATATTCATGAAACCACATCACTTGAAGATTTCTAACAGCAACAACAGCTAAAATGAATAGCACACACAACTAGAAGGGAAAATAATGATATAATCAAGATGTTAACTTTCAATGCTACCTTAAACAAAAAGGCTGGAAGGAAATCCCATCAATACTAGAAAGAGTGATTTCCTGAAAACTGTTGTAAGTTTCAGTCAATGAATGCTGATTGTTTCCTGTATGGAAGCAGCTAACTTCAGTATTGCCATATTGGAATAAATCCTTCATTTGAACATTCTATTAAAAAGGACAGATAGGCACAAACTAATCTCTCATGAAAAAAGAAAAAAAAAACATCTTGAAATAGTCACTTAGCAGGAAATTATTTCTACAATCAAATTGACCATTTAGATAAAATAAAAAAGTCACCCAGCAGAACCTGTTTTGTTCATTTTGTTTGTCTCTCGTTGCATAAATTATGTTCGCAAGTGGCGTCTCTTCTAATGGTTGCTTTTCTGACTGACATGACATATAGCATAAACCACATCAAACAAAACCGTTTCTATCATCGTTGGAATTTTGTTTTTCACAGAATAGTTGGATTTCTATTATGCATCAGTCAACAAGTGATTTCTTTTTTTTTTTTTTACTGCTTTCATTTTCTTGACCTATGAGCATACTTTACATGCTGTGACACTTGAATTTGTTATGCAAGCGTGCCATACACAAAGTTCACTTCGGTTGTTAAAGTCATGTCAGCTCAGAGATAGCAGTTGAGTAGATTGTTTTAAGTGATTCAATTGTTAATATTTTTTATATGTAAAACATTTAAAGGTTGGGACAAAGTTTTACTACATCTCATAATTCGTTTTTCAGTGACATATCTGTTAAGTACATAGGTGATCATGCCACAAATTCTTGGGAAAGATAAAGGTGTGGTCTCTTGTTTCCTTCTCCATGGTTTTGAATCCAGAATTTCTTTTCTATTAGACTGGCTGCTATCCAAGGCTATAGAGCCCAGTCTACCCTGCTATTTAACCCATAGCTGAAAGGAGAAGATATTGCTTGGCATAAACTATTGGTCTCTCTGGATGATTGCAATAATTATTTATTCAGTGGTGCCAAGTTTGTTTTGAAATGGTTAAGAATTCATAGTTTTAAAACTTTATTCTTTATATATTTCCTGTCCCATAATAGTTATTGCATTTCATCTATGAAGTACAAAATGTTTCAGAATGCATTTTGTTTTACCATGTTTTTTCAGGACATGGGCAATTGTGACTCTCTACAAATACCTTTCCTTTATTGTCTATGAACTGAAATGATTTTTTCAGAAAAAAATAGTCAATGTGGTTTCCATTGCCTTCATGATTTTTGTTATATTCCGTGCTAATAGGAATGTATACTTGACAAACACAGTGGATAAAATAAGTAAAGGTTTATTGTAAAAACCAGTACAATGAGAAATAAGGTAAGAGTTATGTGCACGATCGTCACAAGTCAATCCAGTAGTGAGTGCTACTATTGGAAGGTCGGTAGTTCTCACGTAAGTCTGAGTCGTACTCAACAGATCCCATCTAGACTATTGTAGTCCGTGGCCTTACGGATACTTATAGGTAATTACTACCTATAGTGTAGTCACTCATGGGGGTGACAGGTTATTCCATTACATCAATTTTGAAACCAGTTCTTACTACTGCCATTTCTCTTCAATAGCATATTCTTAGTTTCTTTCACTCTCAGTATCTATTTTTGTCTTAGTGGCATAATTGCCTTGCTTGGTGTGAAAAAAGTAGGTCATTTCAGAATACATCTTTCTTATTTTAAATACTATGTTTCTTCAGGACATAAGCAATCATGGCTCTCTACAAATTCCTTTTCTTTATTATCTGTGAATTGCCATGGTTTCTTCAGGAAAAAATAGTCAAAGTGGTTTCCCAAAATAAAACGGTTAAATCCGTCACTTCAGCCTTTGAAGATGTACAACATATACGTCTATCTCATGCCATAACAATCTAATCTCAATCCACACAATATTCATAAAAAAATTATTGAATATTACTCGCTTACTTTACTTTTCACCAGACTTTGAAATTAGGACATTTTGTGACCTCGACATTCTTTGAATGACCTTTCAACCACCTGATGAACATTCAAGAAAGTGGTTTTCCATTGCCTTCTCTATGATTTTGAATCCAGAGTATTATTTCTCCTAGACTGGTTACCATTCAAGGCTAGTGAGTTCAATGATAAATTCATAGCTTTCCCAAGGGCATTAGCACAAAGTGAATATAACAGACTTAGCTGGAATTTGAACTCAGCATGACGATTTCACTTTTCATGTCAGTAACAGCTACCTTACCTGTATATCGTTATGTAAATGAATGATGACCTAATGTAATGTTATATGGCATGTGTAAAATTTTAACATTCTTATTTCTCTTTCAGACATTCCAACATATTGAGAGCATTAACATGACAGCTTCCAATCTGGAACAGGAAATGAAAAGGCATATCATGCTTATGGTACTAGTTGACACCTACAGCGATTTAGAGATAGCCAGCTTCTTGAATATGACCAGATGAACAGGAAGAACAATGGGTGGCTCCCTGCAACTGTCATAGAGCTACTTGCAGTGAAGCCCACCAACTTTATACCATTACAGTGGTGGGAAAGTAACTGAAGCTGATATGCCCCCTACTTTTATGCTTTTCAGTAACCACCATGGATGGCTCTGGGGCATTGTATTAAGTGAACAATGTCAGTAGCTAGATCTCATCATTTTAATGTTGAAATGGAATATGTAACTATGAGATCTATGCTAACAATTTCTTCTCTTGCATATCTCAATTAGGGAAATCTTTCCCAGCATCTTGATTTCCTGTCAACTATGATCTTCAAAAATTTAAATGCAATGTCAATAATCATCTTCTGTCTTTTTGAATCCTATTCTTTCTATTGTCCTTTCTCTTCAATATCATTTTCTCAGTTTCTTTCATCCTCAATAACTTCTCGAGTCTTAGTGACTTTATTACCTTGCTTGGGGAGAATTTATTAAAAAAAAACAATAATATAAACAAAAAACTGGGTAATTTCAGAATGCATCTTTGTTTTTAAATACCACATTTCTTCAGGACATAGGCAATCATGGCTCTCTACAAATTTCTTTTTTTTATAATTTGTGAACTGCCATGATTTCTTTAGAAAAAAAATAGTCAAAGTGGTTTCCCATTGCCTTCTCCATGATTTTGAAATCAGTTCTTTCTCTTCAATAATATTTTCTCAGTTTCTTTCACTCCTAGTAAATCCTTTTGTCTTAGTGGCTTTATTGCCTTGCTTGGGGTGAAATGATAAAAGGTAATACTGAAGACTGCAAGTGACGATATAGAGCAAGACACAAGCAAAACTAGAAAAAGGTAAAGCAAAACACCATAACCCCCCAAAAAAAAAAAAACTGCAAAAGCAATTAAACAGCAGAAGTTTGGCAAATCTTCTAATGTGGATGTCATAGCCACTGAGAGCTTGAAATATGGTTGCTCTATTCTGCATGTAAGGCTTCAGAAATTCCTTGTCAATTGAAAACATCTTGTTTGCACAGTCCATAAAGTTTTTTTTATCATGAAATCATCAACATGTACATGAAGTGTAGTAACACTTGCTTTCTGTTTCTGTTGGTCAAGTGAAGTTGAAAATAATCCAGGACTTTACCTACTATCTACTTCTTGGTATCGTTAATCTGTCTCTTCCTAGTTAATCTCAGCAGATTCTATTTCTTTTATCACCTTAATCTTTATTTCTCAGTTCTTTTTAACCACATATAGTTTATCAACAGGATTTATCAGTTTAGCCTTTTATTAAACAATTTTCCTTCTGAATCATTTATCTATTTGTCTATTTAAGCATATACATTTGAGGTGTGATAAATTAATTCCTGCAATGGCTCTGTGAATGCAATATCTATTTACTTGGCCACCACTGGCTGTTATCACTTTCAAAGTATTTAACTTGTAAAGTTATTCACTTTGTGAGATGATGTCACAGTTGTTGGCAACATTCTTGGAACACATTTTCTGGAATAGATTTCAGTAATGTAATCATGTGTTGCTGGATGTCAGGGACATTAGCAACTTTTTATCCATTCAGAATATTTTTAAATTTTGGAAATAGCCAAAATTCCTGGGAGGATAAGTTTGGTGAATAAGGTAGCTGGCTCATTTTTATAATGGATTTCTTTGCCAGGAACTCATGAATGCCTAACACATTATATATAGGAGCATTGTCTTGGTGAAGAATCCACTTGTTAGAGTTTGTAGATTTTTCTACAAAAAGATTCTTGCAATCCTTTCAGCACTTCGAAATAAACGTTTGGATCTTGTGTTTTTGGCTGACTCACTTCTTGTGCCATTGTGTATATATTTTTATTCTTCCTTGAACTGTTTCTACTACTCAAAAACACTTGATTTCTTCATAGTATATTCCCCATAAACCATTTTTAACAGAGCTAACATTTCACTAGCATTTTCACTAATCTTCACACAAAATTGTTTGTTAATCTGCTGCTTCAGTAACCTTTCACTCATTTTTTTTTGCTAACAGTATAACATGAACATGTTCAAAGTTATCTACTGCTTGGCCATGAATAATGCATCTGTTCAAAAAGTGCAAGTTGGAACATATCCAGATGCACCTGATACAAATATTAGCCTAATTGATTTTTTTTCTATCTAAACTTGTATATATCTATCTTATTTACTGACTATTTTATTATTTCTCTTTTTGTCTTTCTATAATTTATAATCTATGTCCTCATTAAAACCTATTCAAATTTAGTTGATAGATAAGTAAAGAAATAAAACAAGCTGATTACATCTCTATACAAATCACTATTTTAAGAGCTTCTATATTTATATCACTAAGTGTTTTTTTTCCCTGAATCCAAACAGGAATAAACATTTTTTTGGTTTGACATCTGCCCAAACAACAAATTTAGCCATTCTATGCAGAAGCAGTGCATGAATATTTTGGGCCTAAGTTGTTATTTTAAGTAAATCCACTAGAAAAAGAAAAGAAAAAAAAATAGAAATCTCAAGTAAATACTTAAAGTCAAACAAAATGACACTTCTTTATTTTATCATAGAGCTGGTCAGTCCTCAGGATAAATGAAACACTTAACAAAATATCTATGGAAACAGTATGAAAGGTTCATTATTTTTCACAGAAAAGTAGTTATTTGAGAGAAAATGCTTGCAGACTTTTCAGATAGTAATGAATGTAAGTAAATATAATGAATGTAGATACCATTTTCTTTTATGCGCTTTGTCCCTTCAGAATGTTGACAATCATGGTTCTCTACAATTTACTATTCTACTTGTTAATTTATGTGCCATGTGTGATACACGCTTAGGTGATCATGTATCTTTCAATACATGACTGATGAGGCAGACTTTTTCCCGCAGTAGGTTGCCTTTTCTTTCTTCAGTAGACCAGTAGTGTCCTGCTATTTACTCATACCTAGAAGGAGAAGAGGGTTGATATCTTTCCCAAGGGTATTAGCATGTAAATGAATGTAATGGATTTGACTGGAATTCGAACTCAGCTCTCCAATTCCTCAATCTGAACTGCTATCCACACTTACAAAAATAATTAAAATGTGCAACTATCTTTGTCCTTTAGTGTTGTATACATAGCGATTAAGTAAGGTAATAATTTGCTCAGTTAATAAAGAATTAAATAATTGATAAAACTGAAACTGAATTTCCCTCCCATAAATCTGACAAATATTCTTCTATTCAAATGCAATATTTTGATTGATGTAAAGTTTTACATCATTTAAGAAAATCTATTTTCTCTTCAGATCATTACTTAGTAATCAAAATATTTTTCTTAGTTTTTATAAACTTAAATTTCATTAGAAACAGAGAAAAGAGTACTAAACAGTTATGTAATATCAGTCCTCCAATATGGCAGTGAATGCTGGACAATCTCTTCAATGAATGAATACTTCTCATGATTTCTACACAGATACGTGGAGGGAACTGGTCAGGTACTTAGCTGCAAAATGACCCTATGACCATACTGGTCATGGCACTGGCGAGTGAAATGTTGGCTCTTTAAATGATTATCAGACTCTTCCTTTTATTAAGACTCCATCTACATTTAATGCATATCTGACTTTCCAATACATCCCCCTTTGTGTTAGGTACCTAATTCTCCTCAGTCTTCTCTTTGGAAACAATCAGCAAGTTTATAAACAGTAATACAAGAAGTCCTACAGAAAGTAGTGAAGAAAAGCAAGAAGAAAGGACTAAACATCAATTGCAAGAAGATAGAATGCATGGTTGTTAGCAAAAGGAACAGCCCAACATGCAAATTAAAAATTACAAACCAGAGATACCAAATCATACAATTTAAATATCTTGGAAGTATTTTAACAGAGGACAGGAAATGCGACACTGAAATCTAAAGGCATATTAGCATAGTGAAAGATGCCTTCCAACAGCTATGCAAAGTATTAAGAAACAGGAAAATTTAGTTAGAAACAAAGAAAATAGTACTGAACTGTTATGTAACATCAGTCTTCTTGTATGGCAGTGATTGCTGGACAATCTCCTCAATGATGAAGAGATGAAACAACATAAATGTGGTTCTCCAGAAATATGCTGAGAATACCATGGACCGAACATGTAAGCAATGAGGAAGTTTTAGAGAAAATGGAAACAAAAAGAACACTTATAGTTAACATCAGGAAGAGATAGTTGAAATTTCTAGTACATATGAGGAAAGAGGGCTTGGAAAATTCGATACTCAAAGGACAGACTGAAAGCAACAATGTACAATCTACCTAGCTAGCTTGAGTAAATGGATGGCAGAGTAAGGTTTAGGAGAAATAATAAAAAGACAAAATTTATTAAGAGCTACAAAGGACAGGAAATTGTGGAGATCCATGATCACCAAGGTCCTGAAGTGACATGGGACACAGAAAATGTTTCATAATTGCAAACTGAAGAATTCTGTGATCCCAAGAACTTCAAATAAAAGTATAAAATATGTCTAATGAAGAAGCTGCATGTCAAAGATTCTTTGTCTTTGATAAATTGCCAAGAAGAATAAAATCATCTAAAATTCATGCTCTGTTAAGTTCCTGTAATTACAAGAGTTGAAGCAAACCCTTATTTAAAAATGAAAACCACTTTGCTTTCTATTTATTTATTTATTTTATAGAAATTCAATACTTTTACTTTCATTCTAGACATATGAAAGATGGAAAACAGCTGTTAAAGTTTGCTTGTGTTTATTCCAAGAGACGTTTCTATCATCAAATATGCGTCTTGTTTCTTCAAGACATAGATAGCCATGGCTCTCCAGAATTTAACCATTCCCCTCTTCCCCTCTTGTCTTCAAAACTAATTTTTAAAATAATGGATGCACTGTTTATTTCGCAATCATATGTAATAAAATAAATCTCACTCCTCTTTGGTCTTTTGAATGGGAGTAGCGGATTTTTATCCCTAGTTTCCTGTTTACAGTTGGGTTTCTGGTTTCTTCTAAAGTTTTCCCATTCTCCCTCATGTCCAGGTAGGCCCTTGTCTTAGTGGAATTATCATGTCGCTTGGGTTGAATTCATTAAAAAAAAAAAAAAAAAGAAAAAAAAAAGGTCTTCATTTTGTTGCCTATTAGATTTCTTGAGCAATATCCATTCAGGACATGGACGATTATGACTCTCTACAGCTTCCTGTCACATGTAATTCTAAGTACATTTAACTTTACCATCCCTATTTGTCTGCACTCTGCCATCCATTCACACAAACTCATTATGTAACTGGCTCACTGTTTCCCTTTATGCATTCTTTTCTCAATGTTTTCTGTGAGTATTAAATTTTCCAAGCCCTCTTTCCTCATAATACTTTCCAGAAGTTTTGTCTCCTGATGAGATAGTTTTACCTTAAAATGTGTTTTTTTTTTATAGCCAAAACAAAGTTTAGCTGTTAAAAATATTTTACAGGCAATAAGCAGTGACACCTTAGTTTCCAAAGAATTCCACTGAATTTGTAAAATAGGACCAGAGTTAGCAGTTTTGTCATATTGAAAGGTGCCAGACCCCTACACTTAGCTAAAAAGTTTGAGCAAGAGATACAAACTCTAACAAAACTTTTATAACTACAGAGCATTACTACCAATGTTGCACTTAGCTAAGACATGGTACATAAAAACATGGTACATGAAGACAGGGTACATAAACCTTTGGTTTAAAGGATGCAGTCAGTTAATTTCCCTCTATCTTTAAAACATCTGACAGAATTATATAATATGTTTGAGAGGATGCTGAAAGTTTCTGTACCTGATCCAATTTCCAGAATTAGTATTCTGACATTTACTCATTGAAATATTGATTTGGGATTTAGCTGCAAACTTTTTATCACCCATTTCTTTTATTCTCCAGGTCCCTTCATAAAGTGGGTGATTATGGCTCTCTACAACTTCCTCTCTTTTGTTTCTGTCAGTAACTTTTGATCTTTTATGGTCATTTTTTGTTCTTGTTTTGCTATCCATCCCCTCCAGCACATTAAATAGGTTACTGTTTGACCCTGCTTCTCTTTTCCTTTACTATATCTTGTGTGTATTAAATTCCCCAAGTGCTCTTTCCTCATATGTCTCATAAATTTAAGCCGCTTCTTATAGTTCCTATTTTCCTTAGACCTTCCTCATTTTTCTCATGTTCTGTTGATGGTACTCATTTCATTCATTATTCATTTTGATTCTTCTTTGTAGAAACACATCTCTACTGCTTCAAGTATCTTTTCAAGTCCAGAGAAGTTTATTACATTGCAGTTCAGAACTGTTTTCTTTGTTTCTAATGACATTTTCCTATCTCTTAATACTTTGCTTAGTTTCTGTAAGGCATTTTTCACTATTTCCAACTAATCAATTAATAGCTGTAAGTGTATAACTGTAAGATGCATGAATAACCTATGCTCTAGGAAATTGTTTCATGTGTATCTACTCTTCTCTTTGCTCCTAGTCTGTCCTATTCTATAGCATGTAAACATTCTTATACTAATTCACCAAAATAGTAACACTTGCTTTATCTCTTGAACATTATGCGAAGTAGTTTTTCAAAATGTTTTTTTGTTTCAGTCATATGTTTAATCTTCAGAAATTCAAGGACATGTATTATTATATGTTTAAGGACAGTATCAATTATAAACAAAGAAAAGAGTATTGAATTTTTACATGATATCAGTACTTCTATATGGCAGTGAATGCTGAACAATCTCCCCAGATGAAGAAGAGACTTGAAGCAACAGAAAAGTGGTTCAACAGGAGGATGCTGAGGATACCATGGACTAGAAAAATGTGAGCAATGACAAAGTCTTAGATAAAAGGGAAACAAAAAGGAAACTTATACTTAACATCAGAAAGAGTCAGTTGATATATGTAGGGCACATAAGGAAAGATATGATACTAACATGACAGACTGACGGCAAGAGGGACAGAGAAAAACAATGAATAACTTATATAGTGGGGCTTGAGTAAATGGGTGGTGGGACAAAGTTTAATGAAACAACAAAAAGACAAAATTTATTAAGTACTACAAAGGATAGGAAACCGTGGAGAGAAATGATTGCCAATGTCCTGAGGGAGAAGACCAGTTATACGTAAAACAGAGTAATGGGTATTAGCCTTCTCCTCAGGCTCAATACAAAACACTTTCTTACCTAACCAATATGGCTGACACTTTCTAATCCACCTTCTTCATTTGATTTAAGTTAGATTAGATGAATAGTCTGACCTTTTACACCTTTGCTGCTGACTGCTATGTAAGAAAACAAAAGGAAATATTTCATTGAATCACAGTCAATATTGTTCTTAGAAATGGCACTGGCTTTGTGCAGTCAAAAGCCACAACTGAATGTGAATTTCGACTAGCTTTCAACAAAGAAATAAAATAAAAGATTGCTATTCTATGGAATTGGTGGACGACATTGTGGAGACACCTTTGGATAAGGTTCTTTGCTAAAAGCTTACCTCAATTAAACATTGACCTAAATGTCAACAGCCACAAACTTGCTTGTCATTATGCTTTACAGAAGAAATGATTCTAATTTATTTCTTTGATTAAGCCTTGGCCCATGCAAATATATAGTTTCTTACACACATAACTGCTAAGTTAAATACTGAAGAAATTTAAGTGATAATTAGTTGCTGAATGTTTGTACTGTTGAAGTTTTAATAATATTTGTGCAGTTATATTGACAAATTCCAAAGAGAACAATTATCTTTTTCTCCTGAAATAGGCCATTCCATATTTAATAAAATATTAAGAATTTTGGAAAGTAAATATTTTTTATCAGAATGGTTATAAAAACAAATATATATTAAATTTATTTAAATATCATTTATCAAAAATGAAGTCACCATCATTTTCAATAACTGAGTCCAATAGGAAGGCAAATTTTCATTTCCATGTTAAAATTTCCATTCATCCAAGAAAAAAGGTTTGAAAGTCTGGTTTAAACTACTTTCTGCCATTAAATTATATTATGCCATTAAACTTACCATTCATTAATTATGCCATTAAACTTGGTTTTAAATTACAGGCTGCGATGGGTAAATTGTTGCCATTTATATTTTAATTCTGTGCATGCATGTTGTTTGTTTTTGATTTTGTTGACTGCACTGTATAGTATGGTCAGTTAAGCACTGTCTGTAAGAAAAAGAGCACCATGAGGCAATTCACTCTGACAGAAATTTGGAAACTGCATACTGTACTGCTTGGTATTCACATGGGAAACTCCAATATGGACATTTCAGAGTGTTTGGGTGTCAATCTGAGAACAGTGCAGAAGGGGTTGAAAAGAGTTGGATGAATTTAATGGTGATCACAAAGATAAGGCAGCTTGGAAAACTCACGCTGATCATTCTGATAAGAAAAGAACTTCTGAATTTGTGGGTGAGGGCCTTAGGCTCAACATGGAGGCCTACATCAAGTGCCTTGTGATGGTAGTGCTGCCATAGCTTATGAGGGTGGCTGTTGGAAGACCCTATGTCTGGCAACAGTATTCTGCACCATGCCACACAAGCAGGCAAACTCAGTCATGCCTGTCAGATAATTTCTGTGACCACATTATCCCTTACATCTGGCCACCTAAGTCCCCAAACTGCAACCCCTTGATTGTTATGTGTATCAGAATGCAGTTGAGTGAGAGACCAACAAAACTCCTTGTAACACCAAAGATGAACTGAAAGCAAAGATTATGGCAACATTCACTAACTTAAACAAGGAGACTGCCCAGAAGAATGGCAGGAGATTCCAAAGTTGTCTGGAAACAGTGGTTGAAGACAATGGCAATTTTATTAAATAAATTTACTCTTTGGTATTTGAAGATATTTTTGTGGAATTTTGGTAAATGTATTTGTTAAAATGAGATGTCAGTGTTATTTTCATTTTTGCATAATTTAGGCAAAAATTTATCTATTGCAAACTGTACTTTGTTTCTAAATGCTTAACCTCAAAAAGAGACAGTTGATATTTCTGAGGTACATAATGAGGAAAGAAGGCTTGCAAACTTTGATACTCACAGGACAGATTGAAGGCAAGAGAGGAAAAGGGAAAACAATACATAACATACCTAGTGAGCTTGAGTAAATTGATGGTAGAACAAATTTTAAGAGAGATAACAAAAAGACAAAATTTATTAAGAGCTACAAAGACAGGAAACTGTGGAGAGCCATGGTCACTTACATTCTGAAAGAATATGGCACATAGAAAAAGTAACTCATAATTGACAACACATTTTATATTCCATTGGATATGGAGCAAGGGATTCAATGAACGAACTCCTGAGTTTTTGGTTGGCATTGGTTTCTCATTTTTGATAATGACTATTTTGTTGACATGCAAAACCCATTTTTCACCACCTGTAATAATGGGAATAAAAAAAATAAAAGGTTGGCATTCCTGGCTAAATGATTTCTGCAGATGGTGGAATGTTGTGTTTGGTTCTCAAATGCAATCTCAAAAGGAAATAAAATACTCTCTTTGAAAGTTCCCAATTAAACACCAAAATGTACAGTAAAGGACACACTGTTAAATAGAAAAGATAATCAACTAATTCTAGCTGCAGTTTCATACCATTAAATCTTTACTCTTCATTTTTAATTCCTCATGGTGAAATATGGGATTACTTTCTGAATACCCTTATTTAAACCTAGAATTTTTTTAATTATTTCACCCCAAGCAAGGCAATAAAGACACTAAGTCACAAGAAGTTACTGAGTAATAGACGATATGAGATAAATATACTATTATGGAGAAAGAACAATAAAAAACAAGAATTAAGAAGGAAGGTAACGATTGACATTGCATTTAAATTTTAAAGATCAAAGTTGACTGGTAAGTAGGAGAGTGTGACAGAAAAAACTGTTAGCATAGAACTTCTGGTTACATCTACAACCATTTTATCTGTAAAATGATGAGAGTTTACCACCAATTTAGTACTGTGATTGATTTCACAAAGTCTAGGTACCATAGAGGAAAGTTCATCAGAACAATTACCATTAAATTATTTATAGAAAAGGCACAGGGAAGCTAAGTTATGACAGTGGGGGAATGGACTGAAGAATGAAAACCGAAGAATGAAAACCAAAGAATAAGCTAAGATGCCAAAAAAAAAAGAATTAGATATTTTAGTCATTTAAATTTCTTTATACTGCTGGTATGTTGTTCATATTAGGGAGTAATAAAATCAATATTGTTTTCTCATGAAGTAAATGTACTTACATAGAAACTAGTATGAATTGTAGTCAAAACAATTTTAAGAATTTTCTTGTCTTTAGTTAATTTTTTAAAAGTTTACCAATTACTTATTCTTATTAGGTGGCGTTTCTTATTACAAACTAATGTGTTTTCAAAAGTAAATAAAGTTCTAACTAATAAAATGATAAACTGAGACTGTCATGAGACAAAACCTAGGTCCTGACTGCTTGCTACTCAGGCATTTAATCGATGATACAGGAAAATAAAAAGATGATATTCACTGCTGTAAAAGCAGATGCTTTTGGGTGATAACAAATGTTACTCACCGTAAAGAAACATTACATGAAATCAAGATGTTTAATCTTCTACAGCTGTGGTAGGAAGAAAGTGTTTGCTATTTTTCTTCTTCTATCTTTTTACAATCAATAAAACAAAAACGAAAGAAATGTTCTCATTTCTTTAGGGGATAGTGTTTGCAAACAAAGATAGTTGAGTCGATGTGAATGTGTTGATACATATGTGTGTGGTCCAGTTTAAACAAATGAGAAAATCAGATTTAGTATTTTTTGCAGAAAGATGAATGTCTTTTGCTTGCCAGAAGTTACACTGAAGAAAATATCATTTGTCACAAAACTGTTTTTTATGCTAATGTTTAGCTAATACAAGGTCCAAAATCTATTCAAGGTAGAGGGTTTGATTGACTGATGTTTTTGATAATAATGATTTTTTTACTAATACAAGTTCCACTAATTAACCCATAGCTGGGGGGAGAGAGATAGATTCATACTTTTCTTAAGAGTATTTTATGAACCTGACTGGAATTACAACTTGACTCTCTGAATTGCAATTCTCAGTTGTTCTGCATTACACCACCTACAAATCCAAGTATACAGCACCTGGTATTCCCAAGTGGTCATCCATCTAAGTACTAGCCAGACTCAACATTGCTTAATTTCAATAATCATAATATGGCATAATCCTCAAGGTTGTGGGTTACTGTGTGGTGTTGTATGTTTTTAAGAAAAGGCAAGAAGTTTAAGATAAAGGTTAATCCTGTCAGGAGTCTGTTCCACAAAGCAGCAGTTCTTGTGAAGAAGCTGTCCAAGTGGAACCTATTTCTTATTAATGAAATACGAAGGCAATGGGAATTGTTCACTCTTGTGTATGTGGCATGGTGGGTCCCAGTTCTATAGGTCATGGGTAGTGGGTCTAAAGAATGCAGCTCATCAGAATATATGTCATGGAAATAGTAATTTACATTGTTTGCATGCAGACTATTGTCCTCACCTTTCAACAAAGATGAGGACAATAGTCCATATATAAATAATGTAAATGATGCAAAAAGGTTTTTGACATTGAATTTTGGAATACTAAAGTGCATTTTATACACCAAAAAATATGTAACTTTAAAAATAGTTACACATCAATACAAAAGAAATTCAGAACCTGCCTTGTTTATGAATGAGAATTTCTGTAAGCACCAAAAGTTAATTTTTATCACTCTTATGCATAAACAGAAATTTAATTAAAAGAAAAAAACTTGTAGTTACAACAATAGACAGAATAAACAATGCCATTGAGAAAAATATTGACTAGTTCTGAAAAAGTTTTAATGGTGAACATACCATATGAAGAAAACACATCAGAAGCACTCAAACAAATTTTAAAACAGATAGATATATGAGTTGTATTCTCCACAATAGGAAGGATGCTCATCAGATTAAAAGATGAAAGAGCAGTTACAAGTAATGGCAATCTGATCTACAAAATTAATTGCATAAATTGCTCAACAAGTTATGTAGGCATAACTTCAACATCATTGAAAGAATGACTGGATGAACATCGAAGACTTTGTGATGAGGTAATTTCAAATAAAAACAAATAACAAAAATTGGAAAAAACTTCAGCGATTAGCATTACATGCCATTACTGAAGGTCACAGAATTGACTTTGACCATCTGGAGATAAATTTAACAAACCAAAATCATTTCAATCAAAGAAGAGTAGCTGAACAAATGATAATAGCAAATATAAAAAATGCCTGCAATAGGATAGACGCAGCACAACTGCATCCTGTCCTCGATGCTTCAAAGAAAAATATGATATGTGGGGGGAATGGCAATTTGTAAAGTAAAAACAAAATTGCTTTTTTTTTTTTTTTTATGCCTCAACTTGCTCTTACTTTGTAAATGTAAATTTTCTTTTTCCTTGATTTGAATTCTTAAGCGTCTCTAATTTCTTTGCACTTTTTTACTCAAATTAAGGAGTGACCAAGACTGGTAACTTCTAGTTAAAATATTTCTATAAAATAAATCATTTGTTAGAACTAAAAGTTTTTTTCTTTTAATTATGCAACTACCAATCACTAACAAGCATCCTAACATTGAAACAGAAATTTAGTTACTTGCATGTGATAAGTTTTAAAAGCATATAAATGTTCTGTTTCTTACAGGGGACAAGATTGTGATAGTTATGTCTTAAAATATTAGAACATAGCCTAATTACAATTTGAGTGATAACACATGACATGGTAATCTATGACTGTATTTATTATGCATGGAGCAGTTGAATGAATAAGGTCAAAAACCTTAAATTCAAATAAAATATCCTGGAAAATCTGGAGCTAAAATCCCAAATAATGATTATTAAATATTCACCTCTGTAAATGAAGTCCATAAATATTTTCATTTTTTAAATTTATTCAGGTTTTGTAAGAAAATCCTTAAGAATTTACAGGTGTGATATACCAAAGAAAGAATAAAAAAACAAAAATAAATAATGACACAAAAAAAAGAACCTATAAATATGTAAACAATAAATGAATGTAACCCCCCCCCCCAACTTCTCTGGCCAGCTAATTTGGGTGTGATAGGGTATTACAAAAGACTGACAACTGGTTCTGGTTTTCCTTTTTTTTTTTTTTTTTTTTAAAGCAAAATTCTCTTTCTGGTAATTGGTGTTTTCCTTCTTTTCCTTTGATCTCACTTTCCTTCCCTTCTTTTGTGAAAATACACACACAAAGAATATTTTTTGACATTTATTAAGCTTAGTACAACACAAGCTAAATGTACAAGGCTTGTATATGGGGGTGTAGAGAGATTGTTTTTTGGCCAATCTTACGGGTGAAGAAGGCTTGGTTGCTTGAAATAACATTCAAAAATCCTATTTTCACTGATAACAATTATGCAGGTGCCATCCCGCCCCTAATGCTAATTGCTCAAATACATTATCTCAGATTTATAAAACTGAGAATTTTGAGGATGATAGGATGGATGGATGGCCACTCGTATCCAAAGATGACCGTCTACAAAGGCAGCTAGCTAATCCCTATTGCAGATGCCTGATCAGGCACATTTGTGTTTGTTCAACACCCACAGAGCCCACTTGTGGTTTATACTGCAACTATGCTGAGCAGACCTTAGTTACTTTTTCTGGGAGAGTGTGCATTATCTAGTGTGATCAATAGTCTGAACAAGGCCAGCAAGCTCAAACCCTCAGTAATGATGACATTTAATTTGGTGTTAGCACAACCATCAATGGCTCTCAAAGAATTTCATCTACTCAAGGGCTTGGGTCAACATGTTGTTTGGTTTTCAGGCACTTTCCAAAAGGTGCTGCATGCAGAGGTCACCTTCATCAAACTGATAACATCAAGAATTCACCTTCCTGACAAATCGACCATAGAGAGATTTGAACCCAGGTCACATGATCAGAAAGTGAACATTCTAACCACTTGGCCACGCACCCATATTTTTAGGATATATAAAACAGAAAGAAAGAAAAC
Organism: Acanthosepion pharaonis; assembly: GCA_903632075.3. Taxonomy (NCBI): domain Eukaryota; kingdom Metazoa; phylum Mollusca; class Cephalopoda; order Sepiida; family Sepiidae; genus Acanthosepion; species Acanthosepion pharaonis. The sequence continues at coordinate 6,276,636 of CAHIKZ030003325.1, forward strand.
TTGGAGAAATTAACACTCACAGGTCATATCAAAGGCAAGAGAAGTCAAGGAAATCAATATGTATTCTTGAAGTTTGAGCAAATAAATAGTGACACAAGTGTCACCAAGACAAAGAGGAATTGTTAAGGTATTAAAACCAACAAAAGACAAGAAGCTATGGAGAGCCATTATTGCCTGTCATTTTCCTTTACTCATTTTTCCTGTTTTTCAATAGCTTTAAGTCAGAAGGTGACATATTACCATTCATTTGCAAGTAATTGAATATCTGAATATATTTTATATATAAGATGAAATAATAATCACACGATATATAATCTTATTATTCATTTATGACAGAAAATGTTTTTATATGTAACCATGATGAATATATAAACAAGATAACTTATTGAGTTTGTAGGTGGGTGGGGGCTATGTATTTACAGTTAAAATAATCTCATCATTAGGTATGAATATTATAATTATTTATTATGTTCAGTCACAAGACCACTGTGATCAACGTCATTAAACCAGTGAAATTGTTGCAGTGATGAGCTCATTAACCATCTCACCTCAAGAGATACCTGATCATGCATAAATATATACTTGGAGACATTAGGTTCCAAAAATGACTTTCTATTTACACTATTTACTTTGTTCAGACTGTTGCCCTCCTTTTATTGTCATATTCATGATATTAATATAACAATAAAGATGAGGACAACAGTCCAAACAATTTAAATAGTTACAAATCTCACATCTCAGAAATATAGACAGATGCATTTCTGTATAAATATTTTCTCTTTGTTCATATGAAAACTTTTTAATCATTTCACACTCAAGCAAGATGATAATGCCACTAAGATGCAAAGGGTTATTGAGAGTGAAAGAGAAAACTTTAGTGAGGAGAAAAGACAATAAAAGAACAGGAATCAAGAATACAGTAGATAGCAATTGACATTTTATTTAAATTTTTGAAAATTGTAGATGGTAGATAAGCAAAAAAGTGAAAGAGATTTTCAAAGGTGAGAAGTTCAAGAAAATAAACTATTAGAATAGAACTTATGGTTACATCTTGCTGTTTCAATAGTAAAATGGTGAGATCTAGTTACCAATCTGTTGGTATGCTTAAATTCATGCAGTAAAGGCACGAAGGAGAAGAGCTCTTTTAGAAAAATTGCTATGAAAATATTTATAGAAAAGACAGATGGAAGCCATTACATGACAGTAGGAAAGTCGCTGAAGTGGAGATGCCAGGTCCGGACCAATAACATTGCAAGCCCTTCTTTGGATTCTGTTGACAATCTAGAGCTATATAGCAGGAGCACCAGACCAGATATGGCAGCAATATTCATTGCATGGATCAATAATATATTCATAAATATGCAAGATAAATTCTGACAAGAAAAATTGTCTGGCATGACAGAGTGAACCAACTTTCCTAGCAGTAGATATAGCAATTAATTCAATATAATTGTTCCACTTCATTTCAGCGAAAAATAGGAAACTGAACAGTGCAATGAGTTGCTCTTTGGAAGGTTAGCATCAGCCATGCTGATAGAAGGCAAAAAGGATTATCTATGATGATGAAAACAGCAATTTCATTTAGGAATAAATGAAAATTATTAAAATTTAGAAGCCCCCAAATTTCTTGCTCCAGTTAACAACTGATTGGAGGTCATTTTGAAGATCAGCTGTCAGTTTTACTTTGTTAGACCAATCAGATTTACTATTAAGGCAGGAGTATATAGCTGTGTCATCAGCATAAATACTAAGTTGGGGACTGATGACATCAGGAAGGTTGTTGAAGATAAGAAACAACATAGGTCCAAAGATAGAGCCTTGGAAGATACCTGCATTAATGTGACAAGATCTAAAAGCATAGCTATTCAACATGACTTTCATTATATGATTTGTTAAGAATGAATTAAGTCAAATATTCATCCAGAGATACCATAGCTCTTGAGCTTGTGAAGATGTTCAGCATGTCAAACTCTGTCAAATGCCTTCAAGATACCTAAAGCTACAACTTGAGCCTTGCCATTTTTATCTAAAGCTTGATAGACAAATTCAGTAATAACTGTTAGCACACTGGTGATTAACCAAAATAAATGAAAGCTATGAACAGGGAAAGAATGGTGGAGAAAACATGGAGACTATTTGACCTGTCTAGGATTTGAAGGAGACTTGCACATATATCAAAATCAATGGAGATATATATATATATATATATATATATATATATATATTTATTGATTTATATTTATATACATACATTATATATATATATATATATATATAGATTTATATTTATATACATACATTTTATATATATATATATTTATATTTATATACATACATTTTATATATATATATAGATTTATATATATACATACATTATATATATATATATATAGATTTATATACATACATTTTATATATATATATATATTTATTTATATACATACATTTTTATATATATATATATATATATATATTTATTTATATACATACATTTTATATATATATATATATATTTATTTATATACATACATTTTTTATATATATATATATATATTTATTTATATACATACATTTATATATATATATATATATATATATATATATATATTATTATATATATATATATATATATATATATATATATATATATATATATATATATATATATATATATATATATATATATATTTATTATTTATATTTATATACATACATTTTATATATATATATACATTTTATATATATATATAGATTTATATTTATATACATACATTTTATATATATATATATAGATTTATATACATACATTTTTATATATATATATATATATATATATATATATATATATATATATATATATATTTATATACATACATTTTATATATATATATATATATATATAATAACCCTGTAGACTTCTTTGTGGGATATCAAATCATAGCCTAACCATGCTTGGTGTTGCTACTATGGTTTCTACTGCATGAAGTGGAACTGCTATTAATGTCTAGATTAGAAATGAAGAGAAGAATTAAGACCTTTCCAAGGGAATTTATGCAAAATCAAATATAACATCCTTTCATTGGAAATTGAACTTGATATGCTAATATTACTTTCCACATTGAAATGCACTATGCTACATGCACATGAAGAATCATTTTTTGACTTAACAAGAAATGGTAAATGGTATGAATAGCACATCCCTCAAGGTAGGTTTAAAAATGAACAGAAACAGAGGATGAAGACCTGAAAGAGATCCCGGAATACAAATATTTAGCACAGACGATAAACTTAAACAAGTAGCATGAAAATTAAATAAAATGATAAAAAATCGATTAGAAATCAGTAAAATTTGAAAAAAAATATTTTTAATATCCTAACTCTTCAAGGTTCTGCACAGTTTCCTTTTTTTTATTATCCATGAATTACCATGATTTCTTGGGAATGATAGTGGAGTATTTTTTTCTGTTATTCTTTCCATAGCTTTGTATTCAGCTTTTTTTTCTTTTGGTCTAGTTTCCACTCAAGACTACAGGGCCTAGTCTACCCTACCATTTAATTCACTGATATAGGCAGAAGAAATGGATTTGTGTTTTTCTCAAGGACATTATTACAAAGTAAATGCAAAAAATGGCTTTGTGTTTGGCTCACTGATTCAGCTTCCTCTACCAATAACCATTATACTACCCACACATTCACTATTTTCACAGAAAATGAATTAAAATAAACAAGAGAATTAACTAGTGAATATATATATATATATATATATATATATATATATACACGCATATGCACACACACATGGGGGTGTTGAAAACTTTACCAGGTTCTGTAAGTTTGGATGTACAGATTGTGTAATGGATAATAGCTCAGAATTGTTAATTGGAGAACGAGTTCCAATTCAACTTGGGTTTGTTATATTTACTTACATGCAAATAACCTTAGGAAAGATAGGACTCCACCTTTTCTCCCCACAGCTATGGGTTAATTAGTAAGAATCGCATTTTAAAACATTATTATCTGATAAAAGAATTCTTGCAGTCTAAAAATATTTTCTGACTTCAAAGAGCCTACAAAGGGTTGATAAGTTGTAGGAAACGGGTCAATCAATCAATGAAAAACTCTGCACAAAGTACTTCCCATAAATTGGCCTAATGACTAAACATAATTTTTTTTAATAACCTTCTTGATTGGGCTGAGAACCATTCAGCATCTTCTCATATATATATATATATATATATATATATATATATATATATATATGCAGGGTATGATGGGTAAATTGTCACCATTTTATATCTTTAATTTTTCACATGCACATTTTTTGTTTTTGATTTTGTCAACTGCACAATATAGAAGGTTCAGTTGGACAAAGTCTGTAAAAAAAGAGCACCATGACTAAATTCACTCTGCCAGAAATTTGGAAACAGCATGCTGTACTCTTTTGCATTTGCACCAGAAGCTCCAATACAAACATTTCAGAGTGTTTGGATGACAATCTTAGGACAGTGTAGAGGATTCGGAAAGAGTTGGATGATATATCCAGTCAATCACATGGTGTTAAAAGTGATCACTAGTGATGGCGACATCATGCCTCCATTCATCTTCCCACAGAGCCTCAGACTCAACATGGAGGCCTACATTAAGTGCCTTGAGGAGGTAGTGTTGGCTGCCCTGGATCAAGAGGATGGCTGCTGGAAGACCCTATATCTGGCAACAGGGCTCTATCCTATGCCACACAAGTAGGAGAACCAAGTCATGGCTGTCAGACAATTTCTGTGACCACATCACCCCTTACATCTGGCCACTTAACTCCCCAGGCTGCAACCTTGTCTTGATTATTATGTGTGGGGCACAATTGAGTGAGAGACCAACAAAACTCCTTGTAACACCAAACATGAACTAAAGGCAAGGATTATGATAGCATTCACCAACTTATACAAGGAAACTTTCTTAAACAGATGCAGGAAATTCCAAAGTCATCTGGAGGCTGTGGTTGAAGACAATAGCAATTTTATTGAATAAATTTACATTTTAGTATTTGAAGATATTTTCATGTAGTTTTGGTAAATATATCTATTAAAATGAGATGTCAGTGTTATTTTCATTTTTGAACAATTTAGATGACAATTTATCCATCGCAGTCTCTCTGTGTGTATATATATATATATATATATATATATATATATATATATATATATATATGAATGCATGCACACTGGTTTGTATTCTATGACTACTGGGGTCAATGAAAGTAGGCAGTTGTTATAAAACTAACAAAGGTCTGGTTTCTAGCCTAATAAATTCACGAAATAATAACATCACTATTTCATCAACTTTCTGGGTGGTATTTTACAATTTTTTCTTTTCCAATTCATATTTTGGTTACTATTGCCACAGTTGTAAATTAAAACCATTTTTAATGGATGCAATAATGAATGAATATTTTTAAACATGATAAAAAGTATTTCCTCCTCAATTTGATTCAGACATTTGGCTTTTTTCTTTGTAAAGTGTCCTTCATTAATTATGTGAAAAATGTTTTGAATCAGAAATGCTTTACTCTTAAGAAAATGGTTCATTTTCTTAAAAGGAATGCAAACAGTACACTTTGTATTTATTTTATTGTTCCACGAGGTCTTTTTTTAATCAGGAGATTTTGTTGAAGATTCTGGGTCAAGTTAAAACAAAGAGGAATATTTTTCTTGTTTTCAATTCTATCAGATAGGTAAAGTATGCCAGAAGGAAAGGAAATTACAATAACAAACTCAAAGAGAAAATGTTCACAATAGAAAGTAGGATATAAACTCCTATATTTTACAGCCAATAAGTGAAGCTCAAGCAAGGAAAAGATGCTTACAAATAAAACTTTTTTACAATTCTGTACAAACATGGCTCCAAAATTAAATAAGTGGTTTCTGGAATCTGGTTGGATATGACTAGTTTTGTGATGTGCTTTCTACTATGTCTGCATAGTTTAACTCCAAATGACCTGGTAAAAGGTCAGGGCTTGTGTTACTGAGTACATTCCCACTCAAAACTCAGATAGGGTTCGTGAGACAAGCACTGGCTGTCAAATAACAAAAGAAACAGTCAGCGACCAGATCTGCAATGACTCAGTGAAAGACAGCCAGTGAACCAGACCAGGCCTTGATCAACAACACAGACACACATACCATGAAAACGTGTATGCCAGTGAGGATTTTTCTTCATACAGTGCCATGATGAAAGTAAATCTTGTCTCTCCTCTCTTTGTTCACCGTTTTTTAAAGTTACTGCACAATCAGTCAGAAGTCACACATGTCTCATTAGCATGTGCTTCACATACACAAACTGGCATACCATACCACTTGATTTATTAATTGTGATAAAAACATTTTGAAACTTTGTAGATTGACTTGCGACAAATCATTTCAAACAATCAAACTATTGGTCTCTTTATGGCCACAACAAAAAATATTGATTTTTAATATGTAAATACATGTATCTGACTGTATAAATGTTACTGTCATATTTAGCTTGATCTTCCTTTTCTGTGAAGATTATTTCTTCATGTTGTATAAAAATTGTGTTGTATTTGTAGATACAAAACTCAGATTTTATTTTTCATTCTAAAATCTGTGTAGACTGACTTCATAAAAGTGTCAAAATTCAAATAGTCTGATTGATTGTGTCAAAATTCATTGAGTATGTTGTTTTTTTAATATTTGCATGACAAATGCTATATGTGACAATGTTAAATTAATAAGCAATTTCAGAGTTTTAAAAGTTTCAATGTAGATATTTAGATGTTTATACATTCTGTATATTTTGTTAGCAATTGTTCTTATAAATGTATATTATTAAAGAGAATAGACCTTTTATACCTATTAAATTTATTGATCATTTTTCCTTATATACAAATAAATTTTCCTAAATGATGTAAAAAAAATAGTCAAAGTTTTTATTAGGTTCAAGCTTTCTGTTAACATGAGTTGTTGTAAAGACTGTGGATAAGAGAGGAAAAGAAAAGCAAACATATTTTAAGCAGTATATTGTTTTAAAAAATGTTCTTATTTTTTGTTTGAAATTTAAATCTAATAAAGTAGAATGCAGTAAACCATTCAGTAAAGTGTATCAGTAATATGTAATGATATGTAACTTTTTTCTTTTTTTATATGCATTTAAAAATACAGTATCTTTGACTATAGTTATTTTTATTAATGAATGGTTGTGTGTGTGTGTGTATAAATGGTAATGGTAATATTAGTGGTTTCCAAACAAGGAAACATTTGGCATTTATTAACTGAGCAGCCAGTACTGATTTACTCCTCATCTTTCTATCCTTTCTAGCTCTAAACGATGTGTGTCTTTCTTACTCTCTCTTCCCCTGTTCTGTAATCCATTTATACAAGCTCGTTAGTTAGGCTACTCACTATTTTTCTTTGTCCCTCTTGCCTTCAGTATATCATGTGAATGTCAAATTTTCCAGGCCTTCTTTTTTCATTATGTGCCCCTGAAAATTTCAAATTGTCTCTTTCTGATTGTAAGTTTAAGTGTCCTCTTGTTCCCATTTTTCTTAAAAACTTGTTGCTTCCATGCTCCACCTATGATATTCTCAGCAGCCTTCTGTAGAACAACATCTGTTGCCTTGAGTTTTCTCTTCATCTGTAAAGAAATTATCCTGCATTCATTGTCAACTTTATTTTCTCTACTTACTAATGAGGTATTCTGTTGTTATGGTAACATGGGTTATATTAGATTATTTGTATTGAGTACAAATAAACTCCTATGACCAGTGTTAATATAACAGAATGTCTCATACTGATGAAGTTGTGAAAATTGAGCTGCTAAAAAATTGTTTTTTATCTCTTTTGTTTCATGTTAGCTGTCTTTAGTTGTTTTTATTTTTAATTATTTAAAAAGCAGAATTATTTCCTACATGTCATAATAGAATAAATTGCAGTGATAAAAACCCCTAGATTACTCATGCAGAAAATATAAATGATACAACTTTTTTTAATTAGAATCATCCCAAACAAGTCAGTAATACCGCTAAAACACAAGGGGTTACAGGGTGTGGAAAAATTCGGAATAGAAACATTAATGACGAGCAGAAAGAGAAGAGAGTAATCATGTGGACAGTAGATAGTGATTAACGTTGCATTTAAAATTTGAAAATTAAAGTTGTCTGGAAAGCAAGGAGCCAGAAGTGTGAGGGAAGAAACTGTTAGCATAGAATTTACGGCTACATCTAGTCAGCTCAACTGTAAATTGATGAGATCTTGATACCCGTCTAGTGTTGCAGTTAAATTCAAAAACTCTAGGTACCATAGCGAAGAACTCATTCAAACAATTACCATGAAAGTATTTCTAGAAAAGCCATAGAGAGGTAACCTTATGGCAATGGAAAAGTGACTGGTGCTGAGCTGACACATCAGGACCAATAATATTGCAAATTCTTCTTTGGATCTTATCAAGGAGCTCAAGGTAAATAGCAGGGGCACTGGACCATATGCAGCAGCAATATTTTAAGCATGGGTGAATGGTAGACTTATAGATATGTAAGATAGATTCTGGAGAGAAAAATTTTCTTGCCCGACATAGTGAACCAACTTTCTTAGCAGCTGACCTAGCAATGGATTCAATATAGCCTTTCCACTCCATTTCAGCAGAAAGGGTGGGCCCAAGAAGGTGCAACGAGTCACTGGAGGAGAGGGGGTCTTTCAGATGATTAATTGCAAAATTGCTAAAATATCGTCATCATTATTTCATGGTAGAAGTAAAATAATATAAAAAACTGTTGAAGTAAAATTTATTTCTCAAAGAAAATAATATTACCCAAAAAAATATATAGATAAAAAATATGAAAATTGCAAATAAAAAAAGAAGGAAAAAAATGTCCAAAGCTTTAAACTTAAAACTATAGTGTTTATTATTTATAATAAATATGTCATTTCATGTCTGGTATATTTTCCAAATATGACTCACTGTTTATTTTTTTTATTCTTTAGGAATTTCATAACAAACTAGATTATATAAAAAGAAGAAAATTTATCTTCGAAGGCAGCTTCTATTATGTAACAATATACTGTCAGATATCTTTCACACACTTCCAAATACATAAAAAAAAAATTCTTTTGCTGGTCTTAAAAACGAGTAACGTACCAGTGAAAGTCTTTTGGGAGTTTCAAGTTTTTACTGGTTGTTCTTGTCTCATTATTCTATGAGTAACTTGATAAATCTGATTGTTCATGGTGATGTAAGCTTGTAAAACATACTGAATAGAAACAACAATAAATTTGGCCATGATTAAAGTACTTCCTTGAATATCTGGACAGTAACTGAAGAGAAAAATTGAAATCAGCCAAACATTTTTCAATTATCCAAACTAAACATATCCTGATATTTCATCTCAGAAAATTTACAGAATTGTACACAACATTTGCTAATATAATTTGTTCAGTTAATTCTTGTTAATTTCTTCATTGTTTGAATACAAAAAAACATTTATTTGAATTATCACAGCTTTAATTACGCTACTTCACATAAAAGGTTAGGTAGGAACCCCACCTCCACCCCCGGTCAATATTGGAAAGAGTGTTAACAGCTACTGTACTTTAAAAATACTATTTCCCTGAAAAATTGTTTTAAGAGAAATTTTTTATAAGTTTCAACTGAAAGTAGTATTTGCTGCTTGGTCAATGAATGCCAAATGTTTCCTTGTAGGGAAATGGCTACTATTACTATTACCGTTACTTCAGCTTCAGGAGTTAGCAGGTGGATGTATGGCTGGTGTAAGGAATAGCGACTCAGAATGAGAAATCAAACAGCAGAGTTCAAATTCCAGTTAGGTTCATTACATTCACTTATGCACAAAACTCTTGGGAAAGGTATGAATCGATCTCTTTCCATCACACATGGGTTAAATAGTAGAAGTGGAGAAGTATCTGGAAAAATCATTGTTATTCTTAAAAAATTGTTAATACAATATTTACTTGCAAAAAAGCCCACAAAGGAGTGATAAACTGTAAAAAAAATTAATCAATTGGCAATAAACAGCAGAAAAACAAGACCAGCTGGAAACAGACAAAAATTAATGCATTTTTTTTATAAAAAATAAACTTGAGAAAATCTTGAAAAAAGTGTTTGAAAATGTTATTTAATGATATAGATGTTAAATTTATATAAGAAAATAATTTTTTCTTTATTCTTTTTCAATAATTTAGATACTCAATTATCCAAAATTTTGAATTATCTGAACATATTTATTCAATTCATCCCAAGGTGTCCAGATAATCAAGGAAGGAAGTAATGTAACTGGATTTTGCTTTGCAAACTGAGTTTTACTTTTACAACTATTTTTAAACAGGCTTCAAAATTCTATCTCAGAATCAAGGTAGTAGAATGTGTCTCCAGACATTGGATAAATAGAAGGAAATCCTTGATGTTAAAAGGTGTATTATAATAAAACTGACATTTCTTTTTTCTTTTTACAAATGAATACTTTTCCCCCGAAATGAGTGCACCTGTTCTTATTGAAAGAAAAGTATTGACATGTATGTGGACTCTTTTTTGTTGTTTTTATGAATGTTCAACCGATACAAGGCCCAAGAGTCATTCAAGGTAGAGGGCTACTGAAAGATGTTGTAGTGTGAATGGTAAGAATAAGAGCAGTAGTTTATGTGAATATATGAGAAAGATAATAGTTAACCCTAAACTTGAACAACTTAAGTGGTTGGGAAAGTATCCTCTTGGGAGTTGGTTCCACAAAGTAGTAGTTTGTGGGAAGAAGCTGTTCAAGTAATTTCTTCTTACTAATGGAATATGAAGAGAATAAGGGTGATTCACCTCTGAGTATGCGGTGTGGCATGTCTTAGCTGTGAGGGACAGAGTCAGTGGGTCTTCCGGATTTGTCAGCATGTGCACGCCATGTAGTGCACAGGCATAACTATTTGCCACTTTGCACTTTTACAAACTACGTTGGCCTAGCTAATGAAAAGTCATTTTTTTATTTTTATTTTTTTACAATAGCATAAGAAATTAATGAAATAAATTTAATTCTTACATAGTACAAAAAAGGTCTTTATCCTATATTCCACTAGGCAGCCAGAAAATAGTAAATATATTAAATCGTGTTGACATCACTTAAACTTGGTGTTTATAATACACAAGTTAAATATAGAAAACTTGTTCAGTTTTTTCTTTTTTTACTTTCTGATCTGTAACCATAAATCATCATATTGCATTGAATTGTAAATTTTTTCAAACATGAAATAAGACAGAAAGCAAGATAGAAATCATTAACTTACATTAGCCACTTCAAATGAAATTATACTGTGATCAAATAGATGACCCTATCAATAGAAACTTTATTTTCTCATTCATCAGAAGCCGCCTTCCAAGGTTCAAATGCACTGAATGCATCAGTCTAAGAGAGAAACATTATCAGTCCACAAAATCTTGTATGTCTGGTGAGGATCTCAATATGGAAACATTTCAAACCTCATCAGGTGTAAGACAAGGAGAAAATGAGAGCCCTATCATGAATCATTGATGTTGCAGAATCACCAAGAAAAAAAAACTGTAGCAGATAATTGAGGACTTGAGGACTTTGAACAGCAACAACGAAATGTATAATTTGAAGAGAAAATAATGACAATTAAAATGTTGACATTCCATACTATTTTAAGTAAAAGTTTATGAAGTAACTCCCCCCCACCCATCAATACTGGAAAGAGCAATAACAGCTACTGAACTTGAAAAACCTATTTTCAGAAAAAAATTGTTTTAAGAGAAAGATTTTATAAATTTCAACCAAAAGTAGCATTGCCTTCTCAGTCAATGTATGCCAAATATTTGCTTGTAAGAAAATACCTAATATTACCATTACTAAGATAATTTCTATGACAACTTTCTCTGTTCATAGCATAGGTATATATATATATATATATATATATATATATATATATACACTATAAGTATTATAAACCACTGTTAATTTGATAACAATGATAATAAATGTTGAAAATCCAAATTTTTCATAATGGAAAATTTCTGAAAGAAAATTATTTGCCAGGAATAAACTTTTCCTTACCCTACAGTATCCATTGATGCAGACATCTTTGGAGCCAGGTGCACAGGGTATTCCATCAGGAACTCTGTTCACAACCCGTGCATAAAAACTATATCCCTTTGGACGACATGAAAGGGAGCATTTTCTGCTAGCTGAAAAGCAAAACAAAATTAAACTTCAGTAACATGAGCATAAATTTAAAAGCTTCTTTCAAAAACAAACCCCCAAAATTAAACCAATAGCCAAATACACATTACAATAGGCTAATTTGCAGTTTGAATAATATACAAGTTTATGGAATTTGGGGTCAGATTTTTATTTTAGAAAACTAAGTGAAGGTTAATAAAACATTTTATTATCCTATAATATATTAAATCCAATTTGTTATCCAAGTAGACAATTAAAAAAACATACAAAGACAGACAGCTGATTCTTCATCAATTGTCCTGCACCTTTTTTAATGTTAACAAAATTATAGATGCACTGTAAATCTATAATGTATTGTCTACATTAATAGTAATACTACTACTGTAGGTCTATCAGAAGATTGTGTGGTTCTATTTCTGGGTAATGTTTTAGCCTATCTTAGAACTGAAATGCTATGTAAGAATAATACATATACAGTCTATTTATAATAAAAGTACATTCTTTATCTAAGCTCAAGGCCAAGGAATACTTTGCTCTATGAAGGGTAAGCATTGTTCACTTTACATCATGTCTGTTGTGATCAACTGGCAAGCCTCTGGAGATAATCATCAAAAGATATATGAAAAATATTTAAATTTCTAATAGTTATAAATTTAAAAAAAATATATGTCCTGTGCACAATTAGTGGGTTACAAGTGAATTATCATATGACCTCTGGCAAAATGGAAAATCTGATATCATTCTAAGGGAGCTGAAAAATTGGTGGTGTAGCACTGTCTCAGAATAAATGTAATTATCGATGAAAAATATTTTATCATCTTTATGAAAATAACACTTGTTATGTATATAATTAACTGCTGTAGCATACCTATGGACAATAATGGGTCTGTCCCCATTCACATAAATACAGTGGTAAATACTGTATGCTGGTTTACAGTTGGAGATTCATTGTGGAATTCACTTGACTCACTTCTAGCAGTTGACTGCTACTTTTATGGCGAATCTTATATGTGTTGTTCTTGTCCTAAGTATTATCATTCATTACCAACTTGCGTGTGATTATTCTATTCAGTAACCTTCCCTAGGTTACATTAACACCCCATTAGTATCCTGAGGTCATGAAACACCCCCATAAAATGTTTTCCTTAAGATTTAGCAAGTGGCAAATTAAGTTTTCATGATCAATTGGGTAGCTTTTTAAAAACCTTTGTCAAGTAACTACATGGAGTTGTAGTAGAAAAAAAAACACAATTTATTCATAGTTAGGGATAAAAATTTAAAGCCAAATTTATACAATTATTAGAAAACATATCTCTAACTACACACCAATTTTTATCTAGTTAAGTCACACACATGTCTCATTCTACTTGAAACAAATTTGAAAACAAACATAAATATGCAAGAGTGCTGGCCATTATCAATGTGACTCTTACTTGCCATAGATGTCTACAACTATGTCCGTGTGTTTCACTTTTATAGGATATAAGAGAAGTCGGACAGAAGAGATGGAGCAGACAGAAAGATTTCACATATGCATGCTAACAATACTGGCTACCCAGGAGCACAGCCGACTGTCCAACCATTCGGCTGTGAAATGACTGCCTGTGAACACAGGAGAACAGAATCAACTATCAACATGACAAGCTCAAACTGATACAGAAGCAGTCAGCTGGCTTAAGCATTTTTCTTTTTAACACCTTGTACACCATACATTCATACACTATATGCCTTACCAGAGACATCTTCATCTTACTTATTATAAAACGCAGATTGTGTGTGTGTGTGTGTGTGTGTGTGTCTGTACGTTTATATATTGGATTGGATTTCCTACATTTTTCAACCGATTTCAACAAAACTTCACAGGACTACATAAAATTACCTTGCAGTAGTTCTGACAGTGCCAAAAATAGGAAAAACACAATTGTTTTTGCATGAAATCAATTTGAAAACACGATTAAGAGGCATTAATGAAAGGGGGACAACTCATATCGAGTTATACTTATTAATATCGAGTTATTGAGTTATACTTATTATAAAACCCAGGTTGGTTGTTTGTGTGTGTGTGTGTGTGTGTGTGTGTGTTCATTTATATATGAGATCGGATTTCCTACATTTTTCAACCGATTTCAACAAAACTTCACTTTTTTTGGCAGGTAGTGTTTCTTATTCTCTTGCACACTTTTTTCTTTATTTTTACATTCAGAATGCTTTAAAAATTCCATTTACAAGACAATTGTTTATGATAAAATTCTATTCAATTGGTAGACTCATAATGATTGAAAGCAATGTTTTTGTTTGAGTTTGGCTTTGACCAATTCATAAAAAAAAAAAAACTAATTAAGACATGCGTGTCCGTCAACCATAAACAATAATCTTTGTCAATTTTATTTTTCAGTCTTTATGATGGTCGATACTTGATCTATCTCTTACTGTTACATCCCCGGGCAATGCCGGGCTCTACTGCTAGTATCATATAAATGAAAATAAATCTTTGACTATTTCTTCAAACTAGTGTCTAATTTGTTTCTTTACTCCAACTTCCACCACAGATCAGAGTTTCCGGTTTTAGTCTTTGTTATGGTCCAGTTCCTTGTACCATGGTGATAGTCCAAGGTAGAACCAATAAAGAAGAACTTGAACACGGATATGGAATAAAACAGATATATTACAAACAGGAATATATACAGAGAAGTAGAAAGTGTTAGTACGAACAATCAGGTTTAGTAGGGAGAACAATGTAGTCTCAACCAGTATCGCTATTCCAATGTCTTGTAGTAATTGTCTGAACGTGACTCTGTTTCGGCCTCTGACTCGACTGACTGACTTCTGACGGAACTCCCTGCTTCCTCTTGAGGTGCAGTATTTATTATGTATGGAATAGTCCATCATGTTATTATGGGTAAGGTCCCATAACAGTCTTAATATTTGCTTGAATTGCAAGCTGTTTTGTTTATTGAAAAATAAAATGAAACTATCTTTCCATATATGAACTTTTGATATTTACAAATTAATTTTTCAAAATAAAACCGTTTTTTTGTTATTTTTGTTTATTCTATAAGAAACAGACAGAACACTTAAAACCATATACGATAAGAAAATTAAGAACTAGATGATATATTTGTAATATTTTTAAATGAGGAATTTGAAAACCTCATGGTACTTCTATGACAATGCATTGCAGTACTAATAAGAATTAAAAAAGTTTTTCTCTCACAAATATTAGATTACTATAATAGAAATATACTGATGAATTTGAAGAATAAATGTTATCTTTTTAATCCTTACTAGATGCTATTTGTATAGTTTAAAACTTTAGTATTATTTTCTACAAAACTGTGTTATATTTTTAATCTATTTTTATTTATTAACTGCAGCAAAAAGTTTGGTCATTCACATTCAAACTGCAATGACCAAAATTCCTGTCATTTGCAGTTAATGGATGAAATAAGAACTGAGGATCCGTTCTGTTAAGAATTCAACAGTTTATTTGAAAATTATTTAATCTTTAACATCACTTCTTGGTAATGTTCAACATTCATACCCACAAAAAATGGTGTGTTAAAAGGATGATTTTTCACTTGGCACCGCTATTACTGTGCACACTTTTGACTCCCTCAGCAATGTTTATTTGCAAGATTATAAAAACATGTGAAACACGTACAATAATATTTATTATTTGCCTTTTATAAAGATTTATTATTAACCATCCATAAAATAGTAGATTTGAACAGAAATTTTTATTCAAATTTGTAAAAACAAGTACACTGCAATTTATTATTTACCAGTTTATAAATAACTATGAAAACAAGTTCTTTTTATTCATAATTTTATAAAGATTATTAAAAGTCAAATCAACTCTTGATTTAATGTTTGGCTGTTTTTAAAAACAGAAAATTTCTTAATTTGATAAATAAAGTTTTAAAATAATATTTTTAGGCGGAAAATTTGTAGCAGCTCTCAGTTGAGATGATGATATTTTTTTGCCAAATCTTTATCTAGAGTAGAGTTGAAAATATAGCTATAAGCTTGTGGGAAAATATTACAGTACATAATATCAGCTTTCAAATGACAGAGAATATTTATAACTTGTCAAAAGGATAAAGACAAATATATGTTAATATATCTACAATTTTAACTGTATGATAAGGATCAGTTAAGAAAGTATTGGTAATGTGTCACATAGACTCTGGACTGACATGAGTTGAGTAGTTTGTCACTCAAGCACATTTCTACTAATTGTTAAAAGAAATAATGTTGAAATATTTGATGTTATTACATGAAAATGATAGGTTTATTAAGGAGCAGGAGTTGCAAAATTCCAAGGTTTCAAGCTGAAATGGACAAAATGAAAGATGAGAATAGATGAAAAATGTTGTACTATAGACCACCCAGAGTGAGAAGACCAAGAGAGTTTGAGAATGAGAGAATGGGAGTGAGAAAGACAGTGAGAAAAAGTGTGTGTAGTAAGAGAGAGAGAGAGAGTGAGTGTGAGAGAAAAGAAAGAGGGTGTGAAGAATAAAAGACAGTGAAAAAGAATGTGTGTGTGTGTGCGCAAGAGAGAGGGAGTAAGAATAAAAGACAGTGAGAGAGTGTGTGAGAGTAAGAGAGGATGCATGTAATAGTAAGAATAAGACAATGAGAAAGAGTGTGTGCGAAAAAGAAAGAAGGAGTGAAAAAGAGTAAGAATAAAAGACAGAGTGTGTGTGTGTGTGTGTGTGTGTGAGATAGTAAGAATAAAAGAAAGAGAGAGAGAAAGTGTGTGTGCAGGAGCGAGAGGGAGTAAGAATATAAGACAGTGAGAAAGAGTGTGTGAGAGAAAGAGAGGGTGCAAGTGAGATTAAGAATAAGTGTGAGAAAGAGAGAGAGTGTGAGAAAGAGAGAGAGTGTGAGAAAGAGAGAGTGAGAGAAAGAGAGAGAGTGAGAAAAAAGACAGCGAGAAAGAGAGTGTGTGTGTATTTGTGTGAGAGAGAGAGAGAGAGTAAGATTAAAAGAGAGAGAGTGTATGTGTGCATGTGTATTGAAACCAGAAAATAAATGAGCAAAAGTATATTTTTAAGAAAAAATGACTTATTTCAAGCTTTTGAAGTTAAGTGTTTCTTCTGTTTAGAACTTCTTTCATATCTTGGCGCTTTACTTTGGAAAAAATATATGTAAAAAAGGAAATAAAAATTTGTAGAATTGAAGGTAATATATGGAAATTGTAGTTCTTCAAAACAGGTGGAGAAAAAGAGAAACAACTGCCTCTCTCAAAATAAGAGAAAAAACCCTATAAGGCTCTGCACATATAAGTCTGTTATACACACACAAAGATTTTCATGATGTAACTATTTTGTGACTGAAATGATTTTGATTAGATGGGTGTAGAATTTACCAGCATTTTCATTAGTTAATTAATAGTAATTAGTTCTTATATTTATTAGTCAGGGTAAATGATTATGACAAAATGGGAAAAGTTTTTTGTCTGACATGTTTCATTCTTTAAGCCTTTAAGACTTCATCAGACTAAAATTTATGTTGATGCAACTATACATGTGCATGAAAGAGACACTGAAAATTTAAAATAAATTTTTTAATGTGTGTTTTGAGTATACAATCTGGATGCAAATTTACTGTGGATGATCTAGCAAGTGATGCACTCTCTAAACATTTTTGTCTCAGTAAATTCTTTCCTTTTTTTAATTAGAGTGGTATTTTTATTTGTCATCAAAATATTTTCATTGACTTTCTATAACCTTATGCCAATATCTTGAAGTTTTTAAATTTTACCTTGATAAAATGACTGCTTTCAATGCTATAAAGATGTTAATCAGATTATCATATGTTTAAGCAATAAAGTATAATCTTGTCAAATATTGATATTGTCAATGTGACAAGATTATAGTTTATTGCTTAAACACATGATAATCCACTATCAAGTCTAGTGAATATACCAGGTGAGGAAGAATTTTCCATACAAACTTATTTATGGCTTTTAGGGTTATAAAAACAATATGGATAGGCATTACCTTTTGACAGTATAATTTTCAGGTTTTTCCTTCCTGTAAATATTTGTTTTTTATTTTTTTTTTATTTTCGATGCTCATAATTCAAAGATGATGACTAATGCTTGACAGAAAGTGCTCAATGAGGTTTCAGCAATTCCTACTCTTTACACTTTTCTTACCCCACCAAACACTGAGCAAAAGGTTTTTCTCCTCAAAAAGTTCCGTTCTTGAATCTGCAATTCTGACCCTTTGCAGTGAATCTAGTTTTCATCTTTGTTGTAACCAAGAAAAGGTTACTGAATGAGGAATAACCAAAACGGAAGTTGGAAATGAAATGGTAATCTTTATAACATCAACAAAATACAATACTCGCCAGCGGCGTGAAGTAGGTAAACCACTGCCAGTGGCGAACTACTTTGACAGCATATTACCTCCACTTACAATAGTGTCTAACATATTTTATGAGTATTGGGACATACCAATTGGTGTTTGTAGGTATGGTATATAACAATCTTCAATGACAATCTTTCACAAAAAAGCTTTTGTTCATATCTTTTTCTTCTATATGTTGTGTCCCTTCAGGATATTGAAGATCATGGCTCTCCACAATGTCTTGTCCTTTATAAATTTTGTTATCTCTACTAATCCCTTTTCTGCTATCCATTTACAAAATTTTGTTAGGTTGGCTTATTCAACCTATACAGTGAGGTAATTCTGAAAGAATTAAAAATTCTACCAGAATTCACTATTGGTGGCTACAATCTTAACAAAATAAGATATGCAGATGACACAGTGTTGATAGTTGACATGAAGAGAAATCTACAAAAATTCCTACATAAGGTAGTGAAGGAAAGCAAGACAAACCATCAACTAGAAAAAGACAGAATGCATGGTTATCAGCAAAAAGATTAGTTCAAACTGCAAATTTAAAATTTGAGATAACAAAATCAATCAAGTACAAAAATTTAAATATCTGGGAAGTGTTTTAACAGAGGACAGAAAGGGCAACATTGAAACCTGAATGTGCATTAGATATTGAAAGATGCTTTCCAAATGCTAAACAAAGTATTAAGAAACAAAATCATTTTGTTAGAAACAGATAAAAGAGTACTGAACTGTTATGTAATATCAGTCTTCCTATATGGCAGTAAATGCTGGACAATCTCCTTACAGATGAAGTGACTTGAAGCAACAGAAATGTGTTTCTATAGATGGATGCTAAGGACACCATGGGCCAAACATGTGAGCAGGAACAAAGTTTTAGAGAAAATGGACACAAAAAAGAAACTTATAGATAACATTGGGAAGAGTCAGTTGAAATTTCTAGGGAACATAATAGGAAAGAGGTTTTGGAAAGATGGACAGAGGAAAACAGTGCATAACCTATTTGGCTTGGAAAATTTGATATTCACAGGACAGATTGAAGGGGAAAACAATGCATAACCTACCTAGTGACCTTGAGTAAATGGATGGAGGAAAAAGGCTTAAGAGAAATAACAGAAAGACAAAATTTATTAAGAACTACAAGGGACAGGAAATTGTGGAGAGCCATGATTGTCTAAGATCTGAAGAGACACAGCACACAAAGAAGA
Source organism: Acanthosepion pharaonis (assembly GCA_903632075.3). NCBI lineage: Eukaryota > Metazoa > Mollusca > Cephalopoda > Sepiida > Sepiidae > Acanthosepion > Acanthosepion pharaonis. Next base: position 6,296,411 of record CAHIKZ030003325.1, read on the forward strand.
AAAATATTTGAGTCTGTAAGCACTGATTTGGTTTGAGGATAGGTAAATAGTGGTCATTTATATTTGAGTCTGTAAGCATTGACTTGGCAGGTAGGCCCTTTTAGTGCAGGTTAACCCTCTGTTGATGATACATTTGACATATTCTAGGCTCTGCCAACAGGGTAGTGAAATTTTAAAATATGCTGTCTGTAAGAAGTCTACAAGATGTATTATTTCATTTTCATTACAATTATTGTGAAAGAAATTCTTATTTTTATCACTGGTAAATTTGGTATTGAAATCGTATATAAATTATTGCAGAATAAATGTAGAATTAAGGCAAAAAAAGTCACACAAAGAAAATCTAAATAATTTATTAAATTTGATTTTTAAATTATTCCAGTATTATAAAATAAATTCTATTTTGTCACGGATGAAGAGGAGACTTTAAGCAACAGAAACGTGTCTATAGAAAGATGCTTAGAATACCAGGGATGAAGCATAGGAGTAAGTGTTTAGGAAAATGGGAATAAAAAAGATATTTGTACTTAGAATCAGAAAGAGACAGTTGAAATTTCTTGGAAACATTATGTGAAAAGTGGGCTTGGAGAATTTGACACTTACCATACATATTGAAGGCAAGAGGAACAGAGAAAACAAGCAACCTGATGTGTACATGAATGGAAAGACAGGAATTAGAAGAAATAGCCAGAGAACAAACATATAGCTATATAAGAAGTTGTGGAGATCCATAATCATCCATGTCACAAGGCACATAAAGATTATAGAATGTATGATTATAATAATTTGCATTGTAATTTAAAGATGATTAAATTTTAAGATCTAGTGAATTTTTTTTAATTCAGGTTACCTGGTTTTTCTAATATCTTTTTTAATCACTTTTGGTTCAACATTACCTGACTTCAGACATTATTTTTTTTATGTAGTGTAACCATAAAGATGATAAACTTAAAGCAAAGTTAGCAGACGAAGAGTTAAAAATAGAAAAACTAAATTTAAAAAAAAACAAACAATCATTTGAAATGATTTGAGAAACTTGTTTAACTGGAAGTTTTTTTGTCTTTTCTTTCCAGCAGATTTTTTTTGTTTTTTGTCTTCCAACTTTTTTTTTTCTCTCTCTCAGACGAACAGATTTGCATTCATGCCGTCTTGAAATGTTTATGGATAGTTTTTGACAAATGTGAACAGATACTTTATTTGACTGTCAAAAGTGATTTGAAAATTAGAGCAAAAGTTTTGTCTCTCAGCTAAACTATTCATAATTTTCCAACATGTCTTTCAGTGGATATAAAATCTTCTTGGTTGATGCAGTTAGAACCTCAGTGTGATAATGCAAAATAGTAAAAAATTTTTTCTTCATATTTATAAAAAGAAGAGTATTTTTGGCTAACCTACTTTGAAAAGACCTGTCATATACCATCCTACTTCACATCAATGATTTATTCTTAAAAAAAAATTATGAAATAAAACAAACACAATGATGTATACCACATATACTCAAGTTTTGGATTGCACTACATACATCTCATTTTTATGAAGAGTTTAAAACATGCATTTTCTGTGACTGGTTGCATTATACACAAGTTAATATTTCTCAGAGGGGTTAAAATTAATGCAAAAATGATTCAGGAGTCGCACTATACACAAAGTTGGCTTATACACAAGTCTATACAGTAATCATTAAAAAACAAAGTTTTTGTATATAAAATATGAATGCTTCTTCTTGGTGCTGTGTCCCTTCAGAATGTGAATGATAATGGCTCCCAACAAATTCCAGTAATTTGTTATTTTGCTATCTCTCCTAATTCCTGTTCTGCCAACCATATACACAAACTTTTTAAGTAGGTTTATTTGCTGCTGACCTCTGTTCCTCTTGTCTTCAATATATACCTGAAAGTATTAAATTCTTTCAGACCTCTTTCCTCATTATGTGATCTAGAAATTTCAACTGTCTCCTACTTATTTTAAGTATAAAGGCTTTGTTTCCATTTTCCTTAAAATTGTTGTTGCTTAGATGATCAGTTCATAGTATACTCAGCATGCTTCTGTAGAACTACATTTCTGTTGTTTCAAGTCTTGTCCATCATTATTTGTCATATAGGAGGACATCTTACATAATAGTTTAGTACTCTTCTTTGTTTCTAACAAAATTTCCCTTTTTCTTAATACTTTGCTTAGCTTTTGGAAGGCAACTTTTGCTATCCCAATGCATATTTGAAGTTTGATGTCACATTTTCTATCCTCTATTAAAATACTGGATAGAGATTTAAATTTTTGTACTAGATTGATTTTGGTGTCTGTAGTTTCTAGTTTCCATTTGTTGTTCCTTTTGTTGACAAACATACATTCTGTTTTATACAGTTGATATTTAAGGCCTTCTTGCTTTACTACCTTTTGTAGGAGTTCCTGCCATTTCCTGTGTTTGCTATCAACACTGCGTCAGATCAAATATAGTTAAGATTGTGGCTACCAATAATGAATTCTGGTGGTTGTTCTAATTCCTGAGATTTTTTCACTGTGAATGGTTGAATAAATCTGGCGAGAAGATGCATCCTTGTCTTATGCCTCTTTCTATTTTTGTATGGTCACTGAATTCATTTTCTATCTGTATGTCAGATGATTTGCTCCCAGCATAAATTCTGGATTATTTTAATATCCTTCCCAAATAAATCAAACCCCCACCTAGCAGTTCAAACAATTGTTGTCTTCAAATCTGTGATGTTGAAGTCCTCCATCTACCGAGTGATGATTGACTTAGTAGTCACTGGACTCTATGCAAAATAAGGCAAGTCTATTTTGCTTATGGCACTATAAGATCTTTCTGACATATTTCATAAAATGCTATATATACATACATTTGCATTTATACTGTGCTTCAGATCTAATTTTGAACATAAATATTGGATTCCTCATTCTAATGAAACTGCATTGTTCTTGCACTATTTCTGCTCTAATTTTGCTATGTACTATTCATCAGAATTTGGATCATAAGTTTTGATATGCAACTAGTTAGGTTGATTGTTTAATGGGGTTTATATTTGTTTGCACCTGGCTTCTTAGGTAGTGCTATAAAAAATGGATCTACTAAATATGAATAAAATCTGATCAAATATCAAAACATAATTTTTATATAGGTTTGTGTGTGTGGATATATGCTCGCAAATACAAACAAGTACACATTCACACATATCTTCTAAATAAATAAATGGCAAATTCTGTCTGTTAGTGTGTCTGAAATCCCTCTAATTTGGGCCACATTTTCTTAACATAGACATATTATACCTTTATGGAATCAGGATGATCATGGGATTGAAAATCTGCCCTTAATCTGGTGTTTGAACAACCAGCTTTAGAATTTGTGTCCAGATGAGGAGGAAACAGTCAAAAATTCAAATTTTAAAATAACTGAAAAAAAATTCAGTGATTTTAAAAGTTTTTAATTTATAGTGAGTTTAAAGTAATGAAAAAATTTTGTGAATTTAAATTTTTTGTTTTAATTTCAGTTTAAAATATCTCCAGAACTTTGTGAATTGAGGAAACCAATTTTATTTTTTTCAAAATGTCAAAGAAACAGAGAAAGTGAGAGATTTTGAAGTTCTTCAGAGATTGTGATTTGAAGAAATCAATGTCTGTCCTGAGTTGGAATTTCAGGCCAAATTGGACTTATAGCATGAATCAGAGTTAATGTGGGGTTTTGAAGTTCCACGGAGTGAAATGAGGAATTCAAAGTTGTTTCTTCAAAATTATCATTGCTGCTTTGTAAGCTGGATCAGAAGTTTCTTTACTTTGGGGCCAGAGGCCCAATTAGCCCTCTGCAGGATCTATCTTAAAAGTCCTCACAAAGTTTGTTTATTAAGCTAATATTAGTGTGTGTGTGTATAGAGAGAGAGAGAGAGAGAGATATGGCAAAAATCTTGGGCATTTATAAATCTGGCATTTGTCCATGCATTGTATACTGCTTCCATGATTGGTCTGGTGCTCCTACTATACATTTTGAGATTCTTGATGAAATTCAAAGAAGGATTTGTAATGTAAGTGAGTCTTCAGCTTAATAAAATTATGTTTTTGCAGTTTTGTAATGATAGGTCATTTGGATGTTCTTCTAAAAGAAAATTAATTCATATATGTTTGTTGTATTCTGATCAAATCTCTAAACTTCTGGTAAAAAGTGTGTGTTTCACAAGCATAAATAGGGGTTGATAGTTTCATCTCTTGACTAGTTCCTACTCCTTCCCTGTCTTTTGTTTCCTGTTTATGACTGGGTTCCTTCTAAAGTCTCCTCCTCTTTCATTCCTAGTAAAACCTTGTGTCTTAGCAGCATTATCACCTTTCTAGGGATGACCAGTTGCCATCTAAGGCTATAGAATCCAGTATGTCCTACTAGTTACCCATAGCTGGAGGGAGAAGAAGAGAATTAATACCTTTCCCAAGGGTGTCAGCATGTAAGTCAATGTAATGGACTTGAATAAATATAATTGGAATATATATATATATATATATATATATATATGTATGTATGTTTTAAATAAACTCTCTCTCTCTCTCTATATATATATATATATATATGGCTGTATGAATAAATATCTGTGGGTGTGCTGAAAATTCCATAGCCTAACTTAGAAGAGACTTCAAAGAAAAAGAAAACAAATAGATGTAATGTTTGGTTAGATTTTGGAAAGTTAGTCAGGTTAAGAATTTTTCAGCACCTCTCATCATGTGTGTGTAAATGAATTTAAATGTGTACACATTTACAACCTTTCATATACAAGTGGCTTCACTGTACGTTTTATATACATATACAGGTATGAAGTACTCAAATATAAGCACATTTCATCTATCCCTCTCTCTCTCTCTCTATATATATATATATATATATATATATATAGTATCTATATTGTATGTATGCTGGTTTCAGACATTATTATTCACTTGATACTCATTAGATCTTTTCAAGCAGAAAGACAAAAGCTGCAAAAAATCTCTTCAAACCAAAAGGGCATTAATGGCAAGAAATGTATTAAAACCATCTGTGTGAACATCATCTTTCCTTTATTCTACTTGACAAAGTTCTTATGTTGGTCTTTTGCTTAAAATAACCACCCTTGCCCCTTTTGGTCCAGGGAGCCTGCTGGGAAGCAAAGCACACAAAAATCATCTTAAAACAAAGACACTTTGGGGCCCAAGTTTCAATAGAACTGTTTCCAGACGAGAGAAGAAAAGAAATAAATAAATCTTTTTTCATTGTGAAAATGATATAAATCTCAGATGGGAGTTGAAATCTATACTCTGCAGGAGACTGTCTGCCTGGAAAGGAAGCACTTTTCCTGATCTGAAATCAAAGTTTTTTTTTTTTGTTTTTAAATATAAGATGGAATCATAGATTTGTTGCCTTCATGAATTCTCATTTATCATGTGTACAAAGTTGAGGCTATGACCAACAAATATTTGATCCTCACACACAGGATAGAAAGGTATTCTCTGAAAATTCCAGCTTAAAAAAAGGGAAGTTTTTAAAAGTTCAATTTTCTTTGGGGTACAGAATTTTTATTATTGATATTAAAACAAACATACTCAATGCAAGAGGAAAGAAGTCAACATGGTTGGTAGTTTAAAAAAGAATGAAAGAAGAAAAAGACAGATGGCTGTCTAGTTTTCATACCTCAATCTTCAGAGCATGGCCATGCTGCACATTTGTTTCAATCTCTTGATTGAATTCTGAAGACAGTAATGATAACTGGTCAGTTGTCTGTTTTTCATTTTTTTCCAAACTTTTGGTTACAGTAGTTACATGTTTTCTTTCTTTCTTCCATTAAGTAGGTCTGTTTTAATAGCAGTATTGAATTGATTTCATTGAAACTTTAAAACAAAAATAACTTTTGGAAATGAAGGATTATCATGATTTTTAATTGGGACATTTTAAAATTTAAAATTGCTTTTAAAGTTTCTTGTCTCAATTTGATGATAGCAATTTTGGGTCTGACAAATTGTGTTCACATTCTGTATGCATTTCTTCTTTAAAAACTATATATATATATATATTAAAAATACTATTACTGCTGATAATGCAAGACTCTCCTAGCAATTGAGTTCTGAGTGACTGGTGTATTTATGAAAAAAATAAATACACAAAAATTTGCCTTTTTCTCTGCCAGGCATCGATGGCCTAATGGTTAGAATCTTCGACTGATACTAAATTGGTTGGGTTTCAGTCCCAGCCTGAAGTGATCAGATGTCTAGCCACACTGATGAGCTGTGAAACAGCAAAACAATCTGTCTGTGGATGACTATATATTAAAAATAGAAAGTTTCAAGGTATGGTTTGTTTATGGGTAAAAGTGCTCAATATCATATGTAAATATCAAAGTGGATACTGAGGAAAACATTGAGTGGTGACAGTCTTTTTCATGCTTGAAGGCAATTTTCATGGCCTGAAGTTTGTGTCCATGCATAAAACAGACTGTTGTCACTCGCTGTTGGCTTGTGTTCACTTATATATATATATATATATATATGTTGTGTGTGTGTTAATTAAATTAATATGCATTTCTTTTTTAAGAACAAAAAATTATTTTAATAATTTTGCATTGTTATATTTTCAGCTTGAGTAACTTTTGATTTTTATCCATACAATTAATACTGTGGTCACACATGCAAGAAATATTTATGCTTACTAAATCATTAAAATAAAAATATCCAAAGAAAGCTAACAAAAATAAAAAACAATATATGAGCAATCTGATCTCCCTTACTTACTTACTAATGACAATCTTTGTCAAGTAAACAAAACTTATTGGTGTCTAGTAATGACTTGTTATGCTTACAATGAAATATCAGTCTACATAAACGATACATAGAGTGACATTGTGTTTTATATTACAGATAGAATAGCTTATCCTTTACTGAAGAAGACCAATTTATTTTTTTCTATATTAGTCAGAGGAAAACCAATTAGAAATATTTAATACTATATATGAGTTCTGGTTTCTAATATGTGTTAGGCTATCAGATATATAAATCCAACTATAACATTTAGTTCAAAATATAAGCGGTGATAATAGATTTAAATCATTAGTGTTTTGGCATAAACCTGAGATACTTTTCCAAACTTTATTTTCTTTCAACTTTATTTTATTGATTCCATCCTCCACCATAATATTCTGATGAGATCTCAAAAACGAAAATAATAAATATGAAGCAAAATCATATAATTATAGAAGCAACTGAGAATAAGGAGTAGTAATTTTATATTAAAAAAAACCCTATCAAATTTCAATATAAAAATTTAAACAATCTGTTAGAACTGCAGACAGTCGTATCAATCGAGATAAATGAATTGTGGAAGGTTAAGGGATGAAAAATTTAGCCTTGTAAAAATATTTAAAAGAAAACAGAAAGCAGGTAAAATATAAATCTATAATTTTTATATTCCAGGAATTGAGATGTTTTACAATTTTCATGCAACAGGATATAGACGAAACACAGGATGACTTCTTGATGACTCCTTTTACTACGTCAACCCAGACTGTTACTCCGACTGGTTGCTTATATTATCATGCGGACTCCTAATTGATACGTTGCCCTTTATTCATAGCAGGAGCACAGAGGTAGTAGTAGACACAAAATGCGCGTGAATATTTTACAGAAACATTATCGATTCCATTTTAAAATGTTTGTTACTTGAAGAGTATATAAAATAATTAATAACATAATAAATATACATACTTGAAAGCTGAAACTTTGTAGATATATAATTTTATATGTGATCTAAATGCTGTACAATTTTCTCCGTAATCATGACTTAATTAAATTTTATTGTAAATTGGTATCCACTCAATCGGGATATCATAATTTTCATTAAAAAGGTTTTTAAAACTGATTAATAATATGTTTGAATCTAATTTGTTAATTTTACCAAATCTGAACGTATATAAGATTTTTATATTTTTTCTTCAAAAACACTACAGATTAAAAAAAAAAGATAAGAATCACCATTTGATTCAAAAGTCAAAACTCAGTAAAATTCCAAAAATCGAGGAAAAAAACTTTTACAATGTTGATAAGCAAGCCAAGGGAAATAACCTTTTTGTAACCGTTAAAATAATTAAAAAAACAAAAAAGAAAAACAATTGGAAAATTGTTAAAAATACCGGATTGCGTCAAATATTTGAATAATTTTAGGTCAGAGAAAAATGAATCAGGAAAACGCATCAAGAGGCAACAAGCTTGATTTATCGAAAGCTGCTAAATTGAGGTTTAATTGTTTTCTTTTTTTTCTCAGCTGATTATAGTGATTTTTTAAGCTCGGCTTAGATGTAGCACAAGGCCGAAAGTATGGGACACCCAGTGAGGATCAAACTCACTACTCAGTCGTAATTGATCTAGCAAGACAAGCTTTCTAACCATTACACCACGTCGAGGTGCCCTCCTTAGCTGATTATAAACTGAATGAAATTGGCTTTCTTTTACAATATCTGAAGGAATAGTGAAAGATACTTTTCAAAAAGTAAAAGTATTAAAAAATAGGAAAAAATGTTAAAGACTAAGAAAAGTGTGCTAAACTACAATTGTAATATCAATCCTTGTACATGGCAGCAAATGCAGGACAATTTCCTTGCGGATGAAGAGACGACTTGAGGTAACATAAATGTGGTTCAACAGAAAGATGCTGAGATTCCCATAGACAAAATATGTTAAAAAAAGATAAAAGGGAACAGAAAGAACACTTGTATTTATCTGGTATAAGTGAATGGTAGAACAGAACTTTGCGGGGGGTAGTAAAGGGAAAGACGTTGCTTTTAGCTACAAAGGATAGGAAATGGTGGAAAGCCATGATCAACTTAACGAGCTTGTATAAATGGATGGCAGAATAGAAACTGGGAGAATAGTTAAGGAACAGACATTGCTTTTAGCTACAAAGGATAGGAAATGGTGGAAAGCCATGATCAACTTACTTAACGAGCTTGTATAAATGGATGGCAGAATAGAAACTGGGAGAATAGTTAAGGAACAGACATTGCTTTTTAGCTACAAAGGATAGGAAATGGTGGAAAGCCATGATCAACTTACTTAACGAGCTTGTATAAATGGATGGCAGAATAGAAACTGGGAGAATAGTTAAGGAACAGACATTGCTTTTAGCTACAAAGGATAGGAAATGGTGGAAAGCCATGATCAACTTACTTAACGAGCTTGTATAAATGGATGGCAGAATAGAAACTGGGAGAATAGTTAAGGAACAGACATTGATTTTAGCTACAAAAGGATAGGAAATGGTGGAAAGCCATGATCAACTTACTTAACGAGCTTGTATAAATGGATGGCAGAATAGAAACTGGGAGAATAGTTAAAGGAACAGACATTGCTTTTTAGCTACAAAGGATAGGAAATGGTGGAAAGCCATGATCAACTTACTTAACGAGCTTGTATAAATGGATGGCAGAATAGAAACTGGGAGAATAGTTAAGGAACAGACATTGCTTTTAGCTACAAAGGATAGGAAATGGTGGAAAGCCATGATCAACTTATTTAACGAGCTTGTATAAATGGATGGCAGAATAGAAACTGGGAGAATAGTTAAGGAACAGACATTGCTTTTAGCTACAAAGGATAGGAAATGGTGGAAAGCCATGATCAACTTACTTAACGAGCTTGTATAAATGGATGGCAGAATAGAAACTGGGAGAATAGTTAAAGGAACAGACATTGATTTTAGCTACAAAGGATAGGAAATGGTGGAAAGCCATGATCAACTTACTTAACGAGCTTGTATAAATGGATGGCAGAATAGAAACTGGGAGAATAGTTAAGGAACAGACATTGCTTTTAGCTACAAAGGATAGGAAATGGTGGAAAGCCATGATCAACTTACTTAACGAGCTTGTATAAATGGATGGCAGAATAGAAACTGGGAGAATAGTTAAGGAACAGACATTGATTTTAGCTACAAAGGATAGGAAATGGTGGAAAGCCATGATCAACTTACTTAACGAGCTTGTATAAATGGATGGCAGAATAGAAACTGGGAGAATAGTTAGGAACAGACATTGCTTTTAGCTACAAAGGATAGGAAATGGTGGAAAGCCATGATCAACTTACTTAACGAGCTTGTATAAATGGATGGCAGAATAGAAACTGGGAGAATAGTTAAGGAACAGACATTGATTTTAGCTACAAAGGATAGGAAATGGTGGAAAGCCATGATCAACTTACTTAACGAGCTTGTATAAATGGATGGCAGAATAGAAACTGGGAGAATAGTTAAGGAACAGACATTGCTTTTAGCTACAAAGGATTGGACATTGCTGCGGGTCTGCTCCTCTTTGGAGTGAAAGCAATGGCAAACAAAATTCATTCATGTAAACGACGGGTTGTCATTACTTGTAAAGAGGAAAGGAAATGGAATAAATTTTAACGCGAGACTTTAAGTGATTTTTCCCCACTTAGCTCAACCAGGTTTGCCAATACGCCGTTAAGTGGAGCTGTTAAACAGCAATAAAAACGTGAGATACTATATGTTTCGTGGTCTTTTCCCTTCTAGCATGCATTTGTGACAGCACCAACACGGGTCCTGTTCTCGGCTTGGGGATAATATATGAACACTTTCGCACACATGCTTGTATCACACTCACAATCATAATAGCTAGATTTTAATGTCTTCTTTTCAGTTTATTTTGCGTCCATACAAATATATTTATTTCTTGTAAATTATTTATCAGCTCAGTTGAAGTAGTAAAAGGAGCCACCAAGAAGTCTTCCTGATAAATAATTAACAAAACGTTAATTAAAAGCTTCATGTCTTTTAAATAAATGATTGAGAGAATTTGGTCTTCGAATTATGTCACAAATTAAATATAATTAAATGAAGTAAAATTACTTTTTGCCTGAAAAATTATTTATAAGGGTTAAGAAAAAAATGTCTTCCTTCCGTTGTAGAACATCTGGGTTTCAAGTGTGAGAAAAACGATAGGGTTGACTGTAGTTTACTTTCTTGGTGATGACAATCAAGGCATTAAAAAGAGAACAAAAACAATAACAACAACGAAACAATAGTTTTTTTTTCTCCAGCTAATCCTTTCTGACAATATAAACGAAGCGCATATTCTTTAAAATGGAAAAATAATTATTGGTAGATCAGTGGAAAATTTCAATAAGGAAATACCTTTTCATATTGATATTACATAACTGTGTTGAAAGAAACGCTGACATTCAGCTGTTGAGAAATCACAAAAAGATATGATTTTTTTTTTAAAGCTTTTAAATTAAACTCGATGAAAAGAAAGAGTCTAATGGCATTGAAAATAAGAAATTAAGAATAAGAGAAGGTTGGTAAATTATGTGTAAATACGAGAAGAGAAAGTAAAATTAGTCATCTTCTTTCTTTTTTTCTCCTTCCTTTTTTAAATCGGTTCACATTTCCATCAAAAACTGATGGGGATATCTTTTTTATTTATTTAACTGTAACAAGTAATGGATTTTATTTTTGGTGTGCCTGGAATTAACATTATGCTAATGTAAATGTAACGAATAAAGAATTCGTTTATCTTGCTTCAAATTCTCTTATCCTTTTCTGGTGACAAACAATGAGTGAGTTAATCTTTGCTCTCGCCTGTTAACACATATCCTCTTGGCATCAGTTTTAACTGACAACTTTAGTGTCCATTTTGCTTAGAGTTCGTATTTTCGTGATTTCAAATGATATCTGGGAAATTTTCCAACATATTTCAGTGTAATTTTCACAGTTAATAACTATAATTAGATATATGAAAAAAGGCGACACTGACACCTTTTTTTGTAGATGTTTTAACTATTTTTTTACAAATTTTACAATGATGTTCACCGTGCACAACGCCCAAGAGCGTTGTGCACGGTGAACATCATTTTCATTAGGTTTTCAACAACAGTGAGGGAAACAAATATTCGTACATAAAATACTAAAATTTGCAAATCATTAAGAACTACAAGTAGAGGTTGGTTGCTGTAGAAGTGAATGATGGCTATTCTACAAAGTGTTCAATGAAGATTAGATATTCTTTTTTGTATTGTACGAATACTTTTTTCACCCATTTTCATTTCAAAATGGATAAATAGGATTTATTTTCTATTAAATCAGTTTTTTTTCTGTTTTCTATGCATATTTAGTTATTATGCATTTTTGTACAGTTAATTATATGAAAAGTATGTTTATTCATTCGTTGGAAATACAATAAACCAAAAATTTGCATGTGTACGGATATTTGTTTCCCCCCACTCTGTGTGTGTGTGTGTGTGTGTGTGTGTATAGAGTATTTTTGTTTGTTTATATATATATATATATATATATATATATGTGTGTGTGTATAGTATATTTATTTATTTATGTATATACATGTATGTGTGTATAATGTATTTGTATGTATATAGTGTATTTATGCATGTTAATTATATGAAAAATATGTTTATTCATGAGCTGGAAATACAATGAATTAAACATTTGTATGTGTACGAATATTTGTCCCCCCAATGTGTGTGTGTATATATATATATATATCGAATTCACCCCATGTAATGTAGTAAAACCACTAAGAACAAGGGGTTATGGAAGAATTAGAATACAGAAACGTTATTAAGCAGAAAGCAAGAGTCGACGACACATTTATTATAGTTTCGAGAGAACAGGAGCCAGTTCGGAAAATTTTTCTTAAGTACTATTCCAGCGATGCCATCAGGTCCACATGGTTTGTAGGAATCAATTACTGAATATATATATATATATATATATATATATATATATATATATATATATATATATGCGAAGTCCGGCAGGATGCGCCTGTGGGAAGAGGAAAACCGTCGTTAGAGCCTTAATCGCCTCGGCCACGGGGCAGTCTTGCCAATTATGCAAAGTTTGAAACGTGCCTTTAAGCGAAATCCTGTCGGAGAGCACATATTTTTCTTTAAGAAGATTTCTCGAATATTGAGTTCGGTGGACAAAAATAATAAATACACTAATAAATAAATGGACCCTCCACTCAGATATCCACTAAAAAATAACGTTTAAATTGTCAAAAATATATTTGTGTTTTTGTGTGTGTATATTTAGTTAATTATTGTATATAAATATATATATATATATATATATATATATATATATATATATATAAGAGACAATTGGAAAATATTTCTTAGTCATTGCCAACGAGTTTTGTCAATCCAACTTTATCAAAGCAAGTTATATATATATATATATATATATGCTTGCGCGCGTGTATATTTAAATACTGAATATATATATATATAATTTTAGGTTCTTCATGAATGAAGTAGAGGCACATTTTCTCGTGCTATTAGGCACATTTTGGACACTGATTTTCAAGATAAATGTATCGTTAAACCCTTCCCATTAAGGTTTGTTAAAAACCATTACCATGTATGTAATCTAAATATAATTAATACCGAGTGCAATTCATTAAAATAGAAACAGTAACACTGAACTTAGTTTATATACCAAATATTAATCGAGCACATGCACCCCTTGAAAAGGCTGATGAACTGATCTGCAAAAACATTGTCTTAAATAAAGGATGTTCCAATAATTTGGACCGATTTTAAATGTGAATTAAGTTTAAAATCGGTCCCAGTTATTATAATAAAAATGGATTGATTGGCCGAATAATATTTGGTACGTTAGTGGATCTTCCTAATTTCTAATGTGACAATAGATTTATAGTCAATTCGGAGGTTAACTTTAAAACTCAGCCATAAAACCAACTTTTTATTTTTAACAATCGCTTGTAATTGCGTTCGGGCATTTTCTAGCTCTGTAAACAGATAGTATATATTTTATGTTTTTGCATTAATCCGAGGATGTCAGATTGGCTTTTTGGGAGACTAAACCCCAATTGTCAGAAATTAACCTTTAGAGATCTGAGGATCAAAAGCGTTTAGTATGAGAAGATGAACAAATGCTAAACGGATGCAAATAATTCGTTTGAACTTTGAACTTACTTTTCCGTCAGATAGATCAGAATGTTTACAAGCCTACGGTAACAACAACAAAATACTCCTGGTCGTTTCACGCCATGTTAATTGGTTCTCAATTACAAACTTCGACCACGCTGGCTAAAATACCTCAACAAACAAGTTTACACACCTCCTGTATTCTCTCTTTCTGCGAATACTTTTCTACCGCTACCTCTTTTCTTTCTCAGTCCGTCTGCTTTTACTGTGTTTGCGTGCACTCGGAAAAGAGAGGTACTTATGGGTTAGAAAGTAAGTGAGGTCAAAATTAATGAACTTCTCACCAAGATTCTATTTTGTTGTTGATGGCGTCAGTAAATTGGAAATATTTGATCTTCTTGCTTGAAGGGTTGTACCGTTATAAATAAACGATTATTTCGTCGCAATTGCGTAAAAGTAGCCTTTTATCTTTTAATTCATAATTTCTTTTGCCATTTTATTCACTTATTGGCTGTAGTTGTACAATAGACACTGCGACCAGAATGAATTAAAAAAAATTAATATCACTATAGGGTATTCACTTCAAATCACAAATATCTGAGAAAAAAACATGTATTTTATAAAAGTTAATAGAGAGATGAGTTCAGTTTGCTAGGCAAATTCATCTTAAATTGACCCCTTACGGAAGCCAAAAAATAAGCAATATGCTCATACGACGTGATTTCTTGAAATGTAAAAAGAAAAGTGTTTTGGTGGAAAAATCGTAATCTTGATTGTTTAGTCGATAGTTATATTATATATATATATATATATATATATATATATATATATATATATATAAATGAAAACTCAGATTTTAGACATCAAAAGTTATTTTTATATTCTAAGAAATCACTTTGTATAAGACGATAAACTACATCCGGCAGAGTGGACATGGGAACAAAAGCAATTAAAAACCTTCAACCTCGGTGGTAGCACCTGTTAGGGTCCAAGCTATGGGCAAATAGTGAACCCTCCTAAACAAAAACAAAACACTATGAAATTATAAAATTACATTTTTATAGTAAAAGTTGCAGTAATACACCTATTGATAGTAAAATTACCAACAATATTATTTATTTGTAATTGAAAGCATACAAATGCGTTCAAAATATTTAGATTTCGGCATTAAATAACCCATAGAGGTTGATATGCCGCTAAACAAAATCAACTCAAACAAACGTCGTATAAGAATATTTATTATGGCTTCCGTAGGGAGACAAATTTGCAATAAATTTGTAGAGTAAACTGGACCCCTATTAAATGTTGTCAAATTTAAATCATGGTATTCGTGACTTGAAGTGTTTATCTACAATGTTATGAAAATAAGAAAATGATCACTCATGGTCGCAGTTTTTACTGTGAAAAATCCACCACTTACTTTTTAACATCTCCGCCTAAAACTACGACCTTATATTGTAGAATAACAATAATAAAACACTCACCGACGCCAGATCATGGTTTGGGCTGGTCAACCAAGTCGCTTGGGCTTATTCACTAAGCCCAGTCATGCTTCCATTTCGTGATCTCGTAAAACGAGACTCACACTTTACATGGAATAAAAGCCTGGAGGATGCATTCCAGCAGTCAAAGAAGGTCATAGTTGACTTAGTCCGAAAAGGCATCGCAACATTTCAAAAAGAAAGAATAACCTGCCTTGCCCCAGATTGGAGCAAAGACGGAATGGGCTTCCTACTTCTGAAGTATTGCTCATGCACCACTGACAAAGCCCCAGTTTGCTGCCCTGAAGGTTGGCGCCTGATATTTGCTGGTAGCAGATTCTGCATTGATGCTGAACGCAGATATGCACCTATTGAAGGCGAAGCAGCAGCAATTGCATGGGCATTGGAAAATGTCGGATTTTTGTAATGGGTTGCCCGAATCTCATAGTGGTTACAGATCATGAACCACTAAAAGGATTATTCGGAGATAGAGACCTTAGTAAAATCCAAAACCCCTGATTATTCAGGTTAAAGGAGAAAAACCCTCAGGTACAGATTCACCATTCAGCACTGCCCTGGGAATGGCACAGAGCCTCCGATGCTGTCTCTCGTAACCCAGCAGACATCTCACAGGCACTCCTAAATGTATTCACTGCTGAACCCTCTCAATCAGACATCATAGAGTCTGACAACATGGATGACTGGGTCAAATCAAAAACTTTATTAGCAACATTCGGTGCAAATGACAACCTGGAGCTCATCTCAGCAGACGTTATCCGTACGGCGGGACGCAGCGACCGCAATACAAAAAAATTAATAGAAGTAATACAAAACGGATTCCAAAGAACGCGCATCCTCACTGCACCTGAAATCCGCGAATATTGGGAAGTGAGGCACCGCCTAAGTGTTGACGACGGGTTAGTGCTCTTAGATCAAAGAATTGTTATCCTGTTCACAGCGCCATGTCGAACAATCACGTGGTCAAGATAATCACTCAGCTTGCTCCACAACTGAGTGGTTATCTTGACCACGTGATTGTTCGACAATATTTACTATTTACATTTTCTTCTTGAATAGGAGTAGATTGGTTTGCCTTTCGTCCGGTTCACATTCATCCCAGGTCTTTTGAACGGGAGAAGAGGTCTATCCCTTGTTTCCTGTTTAGGATTGGGTTTCCGGTTCCTTCTAAAGTCTTCCTTCTCTTTCACATCCCCTTGAGTCTTGGTGGCATTATCATCATGCTTGAGATGGTACCTCTTACTCTATAACTCTCTACTTCCAGTGGCTCTTGGGCCTTGTACAAGGTGAACATCATTTAAAAAACCTCAAAAACAAAGAAAAAACCTGAACTAAAAGCTGTAGCGTAAATGATCCAATTGCTGATATACGATCAAGAAGGCAATGTATCTCAAGGTATGGTCCAAGCTTTCGACATTTTTTTTTCATGAGATTAGGTAGAGATAATTGGTGAATATTGTGACGTAGCTAAATAGTGTTGTGACGTAAACAAGGTGTGACGTTTATTTCATTGTCTCTACCTACCCTGATGATTTCAGACGAAAGCTTGGACCATATTTCTTTTCCGAAATGAAGCTTGGACAATTTCTGACAGAATTTCATTCTTGTCTGAGAAGGATTATTCGTAACTTGAAAAAGTTGATCATTAAAATTAATCCACACAAAATGCCTTGTTTTTTAAATATTTGTGTGCGCGCGCACACACACACACGCACACATACATATATATATATATATATATATATATATATATATATATATATAAAATGTAAAATGAAATGTAGTTTGAATATTTTTTTACAGTAAGGTTCACCCTGTACAAGGCTCGGGCGCCACTCGAGGTAGTTGGTTACAATATATGGACAGGAAGGGAAGATAACGATAGACACTACACTTGAACATGTTAAGATTGTAGTGATCGGGGAAACATCCTCTAGGGAGTCTGTTCCATTCGGAAATGGTTCATAAGAAGAAGCTGTTTGAGACTTCTCGTCGATGGAATAAAAAGGAAATGTTGATGATTTGCTACTATGTAAGTGGCATGGCAGGTCCTAGTCGTGATGGTCTGACGTGGTAAAACCAAGAGATGCAGTTCGTCCGATCACTTTCTACGGCAGAAGCGATAGAGCAGTAAGAGACTAGCCACATCCCGCCTGTGAGAGAGAGGTTGGAGGGTGGAATAATAATTCTTCTCCCACAAAGATTCGGAGACGCTTTTGAATTCTATATAGACTGGAAAGTAAGTTCTGGGAAGCTCCAGCCCAAATGTGGCAACAGTACTTCATTTTCGGCTTGATCTGGCCCTTATAAATGTAGAGGATAGCAAGAGGAGTCAGGTACTTACTGAAGCGGTACTTACTGGAGCGGTACTGGGAGCTAATCATTTTACCATCATCTTTAACGATAGATCGTATATAGGAATTCGACTTGAGATCGAGTGTGAGTTTGAGGCCACATATCCTCTTGAGACACATGGCATATTCGAGGGGGCATCCGTTCATCGTGACTAGAAGTAGCCCGGGTGTGATCGGCGGTGATGGAATGTAACCAATTTGGTTTTAGAGGCACTGAACGTAACGAGCCAGTTTTTTTTCTCACTGGGAAGTTAGTGTTAGAGCGGAAGAGAGGTCAGCTGCCAATCTCCGAGAGTCAAGACTTTTAGAGCCCGTATATCGTCGTATCATCGGCATAGACGTTTACAAATGTTCAGAATATATTCTTAGATAATATATGTAAATAAAAAAGAGGGCTGATCCAGGAAGTGACTGTTGGAAGACGCCTGTTTTGAGGCGCCTGGCGCACTGGGCATTAATAATTACCTTCAGGGATCTACCTGTTAAGAAGGATTTTGCAATAGAGAAAACCTTTCTAGTGATTCCGTAGAGGGCTTGTGTAGCAAACCTTTGTGATATTTAATGCTATGGTACTTGCGTGTTTTTTTTTATATATATATATATATATATATATATATATATATATATATATATATATATATATATATATATCCGAGCGGTTAGAACGTTCGCATTCTGACCATGAAACCCGGGTTCAAATCTGATCACGGTCGTTTTGTCAGGAGGGTGATGTTATCGGACTGGAGTGGTCGATCTCAGCGTGCCTTAAAACCATACCACGGGTTGACCCAAGCCTCGTGAGTCAATTGGGTAGACTGAACTCTTAGGGGCTGTCGATAGCTGTGCTAGCACGAAGTCACAAGTCGTGTGCTGGCCTTGTTCAAATTGTTCACCACGCTAGATAACAGGATCTTTCCCAAAAACTGTAAAAAAGGTCTGCTCAGCATAGTTGCAGTATATGTGGATGTTGAATAAACACAAATGCGTCTGTCTACTACAACAAGGATTGTAGTATTAGATGGATATTCTCGAATACTAGTGGCCAGCTATACTATATATATATCCTAGTTTAGGATTGGTGTATACGGAATAAATTCCAATAATCAACAAATACTATTCTTAAGAGTGCTCAATACAGAATAGAGCAAATATAATCATTTATTCGAAAATTATAACATAAAAATATTATTAAGATCACTAAAAAAATAGCCATTTTGTTTCAACACTTCTAAGACACCAGAAGTGTTGAAACAAAATGGCTATTTTTTTAGTGATTTTATAATATTTATATGTTATAATTTTTGAATAAATGATTATATATATATATATATATATATATATATATATATATATATATATATATATATATATATGAAGAAGGGCAGTTTGAACTTTCTGGTACTCTTAGGATCACCCCCGATAATCCGGTTAAATCCAGTGAGAAAACGTATCCCAGTTTTACTTCTTTTTCTCTTTTTGTATACTTGCTCGACCTGTTTTCAGTCCGCATGCAGGCGGTTTGTTGCCAGTAAATGTTGCGGATAACTATGTAAATCGAGTTCTCTTTTTTATGCATAGTAAGTCACTTTTTTTCATATCTGTAACATAGCTTCATCTTTGACTTATGTTGTGGTTTAAGCAAGACATATCATTTTGTAAAATTTATTCCTCTGCTACAATTTTGACGTGAAACGGTCTTCCATTCTCTCACCGGACACGACGATTTTAAAGAGCATTAATTAAACGTCTTTCTCTCGCCTTGGACAGACTGAAGTCTACTCACGTTAAAGCACTGGTAATGATACTGCAGTTTGAGACTACACTGAATCATTTAATATCGCTTGCGTCTCTATTGACATGAACAGGAAGTTAAAGACTGTTAATGAAAGCCTCTTCAGCTATAAAAAAAGCGAGTTTTATTTCGATGTTGACCCTGACTTCCAGGTAGAGGACACTTTGCCGATGAAAGAAGAAAGGCAACGTGAATAGCATATTCAACAAACTGATTTAATTATTGTTTTCAGGTCGTAGCACGAGGAAGTAGATATTTTAAGAAGAGAATAAACCCTTCCGGAAAATAAACAGAGAATTCAGAGATAGGACATTTCGTTAGAAAGAAAAAAAATGTCGAACTACTTTGTAATATCAATCCTCCGATATGGCAGTGAATACTGGACAATTTTTACACAGACGAAGAAAAGACTTGAACAACAAAGATGCCGTTTTATAGATAGATGTATAGAGTTAAAAGTTGCTTAGAGGCATAAGGTATAGGAAGCTATGGAGAGCCATGATCGACCACATTCTAAATGGATACAACACATGAAAAAATCGAACTGTAAAATTCAAGAATTTCGATCCTGAAACTAGTCTATTTTCAGTGAAAAATATTTTTGTAGTTAAAATAAACAGTATGAATATTTGTTAACCTTATCTTAGTCTGGTGCAAGGCTACTAGTGTGGAGCACCAGTGAGGAACTCACTACATTATACGCCAACAAACTGGTCTCTGAGATGAGTATGCTAACCGTACAATTATTTTAGCTTATAGATTTTAGAGGAATGATCATTATACACTGATTTACACAAACCATTATCCTCATCTTGGTTTTTATAGACACAACGTCTCGGCCGTTATAGCATCAGTCCTTCTTCAGGAGTCTGCCATAGTTGGTAACCTTTCCGGAATTTTGGAACGAAGCTTCCATTTAACTTAGGTTGATATATTGTTCTCATTTTGTTGTCCATGCCAGGAGAAACAATTTGCATCAGTTAATTCTTCAGATTTGATACGTTCTTGTGATGACACTTATCTTTCACTGGACCAGAATATATGACTTTTATACTGCCCGACAAAAGGAACTAGCTCACGATCGCCAGATAACAGGATAGATCCGATAAAGTGACAAACATTTGATTCATTGGGTCACGCCAGAATCTATCTTAAACATGTCTGACTCTACCATTCGTTAATATATTGAATATTGCTACCACATCTGGTCTAGTGCTTCTGTTATATATTTAGAAATTCTTGATAAAACCCGAAGAAGAATCTGCAAAGTTACCAGTCCTGACCTGGCATCTAGGCTTCAGTTACCTTCCTATCGCTATAATGTAGCTTCCCTGTGCCTTTTCTATAAATATTTTCATGGTAATTGTTATGATGAATTCTCATCTATGGCACTTAAAATTTATTAATTTAAGCGCAGTACTAGATTGGCGGTAAGGTCTCATACTTTTACAGTTGTAATTCCTAGATGTAATCGTAAGTTCTACGTTAACTGTTTCTTTTCTCCTTTCTTGCTTTCCAGACAACATTGATATTCAAAAAGTTTAATGCAATGTCAATCGTTATCTCCGTCTTCCTAACTCCTGTTCTTTTACTGTCCTCTCTCAATGTTTTTTTTCAATCTTATAATCCCTACCCACACAGACATCTGACTGTGTCGTTATATTCTAAGCTTAATATTTTAAATTAATTAAATAGAGGTAACTTCAAAGATTTGTTAAAAAAATGAACCTACCATAGTGAAAAAAAAATGTCTAAAACAAAGTTTTATCGTCAAAATCTATGTTATTAAGACAAAAGGATCTTTTGATTATGAAATATTTTTTTAATCCTTTTTAGGACCTTCGAAATTTTGGTTAAAAATTTTGTTTTTCTTGCGTCAATGTGTGACTCTAAATTAGTACGAAGAATTTGAGCGTCTTTTTGCAATGAAAAACACATTGATTTGAAAATTCTTGCAAAATCAGGTAATTGTTGGGTTTTAATGAAACTAACAGACGTTATTCACAAATAAGTTAAATTATTTTAGAAATTTTTTTAAAAAAATATCTTGGTAAAAATATATATATATATATATTTTTTTTTTCACCTACCCCACCCACTATTTAGTTTTATGAAAATTTGAGAAATTCATTTTTGTAGGGTTTAATGTTTATATTAGTTATAAGGACAAGTCCTTGGAGAATTTTAATGAATTTTTCTTTTCAAACAGTTACAGAAAATCCGCTCTGAATCGTATAATAATAATAAAAAAAAAAGAAAAAGAAAAAGACATTATTAGAAAATCTTTTAATTACATTTATGAATATGATATATTATGGACACTATTGTCTTAGGAAAAAAACATTTTTATGAATAATGCATTTTTTTTACAAGAATTGTTTTCATTGTTTAAAATTTTAATTATAATAAGCTTTCTCTTTTAAAATGCATTTCATACCTGAGATATCGCTTTTTAGGTACCTATTTAAATATGTGATTGTGGGTTTGCCTATCTTTCATAAGAGTTTGGGCTCAGGTAAAAACCAATTATTCAAATATTATTTCTTCAAGGCAGGTGGGAACCTCCCCTGTTGGAAGACTGGCGGAATACTATTTTCCTCTTAAACGTAACTCTGATTTAACCTTGAGCAGTGCTAAAAATCTGGGTTATGTAAATATAAATAAATATGTAGTTATTTATTATCTAACCGAATAGTAGATCATGGCTTGGTATGTTTTTTTTGAAGGGGGGGGGGCGTAAAACAAGGAATAAATAAAAAGAACGACGAAGTAATAAGTAAAAAGAAATAAAATATCCAATCTTATGGAATTTCCTTCCTGCCACGACAAAAAAAATGAAAAAAAGTGCAATACTCCTTTGCATCTCTGTCTACTTACGGTTAATAAATGATTCCCATGTGTAACTTCTCCCTGCAAAAGTTCGTCTGTTGTATTTTTCGCATTGCTGTTTTCGGTAATCTGGTTCAGGAAAGGGACACTCCTATAACAAAAAAAAAACAAAAAGCAAGGAATTTAAAGTTGAGTATAAACTTGGTGCGATTATTTACGTCCATAAAAGTTCTTTTTCTAAACATTAATTTGAGAATGAAGACTATAAACTGGAACAAGATTTTTATCGGAATTTTTTTAGGGGAGGAATTATTAGTATTATTATATGTTTTATTATTCGGACCAGCATGTTCATCTTGGTTGTTATACGCACTTCTTTTTAAACGTTTCAGTGGCTGTGCCCTGGAGCCTTCTCCAAGTGCCTGTTTTCGCTCTTCGTAACCTTTTCGGAATTTTGAGCGGGAACTTTTTTTATTCAATCCACGGGTAGCTTAGATTGTTCACCTACCGCTTTCCATGCTTCTCATCTTCTTCACGGGGTGGGGGTACCAAAATTTTCCAGTCC
This sequence comes from Acanthosepion pharaonis, assembly GCA_903632075.3. Lineage (NCBI taxonomy): Eukaryota > Metazoa > Mollusca > Cephalopoda > Sepiida > Sepiidae > Acanthosepion > Acanthosepion pharaonis. The sequence continues at coordinate 6,319,385 of CAHIKZ030003325.1, forward strand.
AACCGTCAAAGGATCTGCGACGTGCTGTCAGGAGGGCCAGACTCGCCCAGCCGCGTCCACCACCCACACTCCTCTCTAACTCCTGTTCACGACTCTTCAGGAGTTGGCTGGGCTTTCACAGTCATCTCCGTTACCGCCACCAGAGAGGAGGAAGGAAATAAGGCGAGAGGAGGATGATCCAGATGCTCGGACAACGACTCTTCTATGTGTCGTGTCCCTTTAGGACATAAGAAAATAGTTCTCCACAACTTCCTATCTCTTTTTCTCTCAATATGTACCGTAAGGGTTAAGTTTTCTAAGCACATCTTCCTCATTTCAGCTGTATTTTCTAGTCATCTAGTATAGGTGTTCTGTCTGATGCTATTTTCTTTAAGACTTCCTCGCTCTGTCCTTGGAATTTCCAGTATCCTTTTGTAGAGCCACATTTCTGCTGCCTATAGGTTTTTCTTCATCTGTGGGGAGATTGTCCAGACGGGATATTAAATATCAATTAATACTCACCAGTTCCCGTCATTCAATCACCTTTGAGTCCTTTTTCTTCAACTGAACCAGATTATGTGGTTTTTCAGTGCTACCAGATGAACTTAGAACTAGAAAATCAATGTTTTTAACCAACACTTTAATCAACTCGGCAATGTGCCTGTTGGACAAGCTGGTATTTTTGTTCTTAAGCCTTAAGTATAATGTCTGTATTCCGGTGGTAAGCGCCCGGACTCTGGTGGTAGATTATTTTTTTTTTTTTGGACTTGAAGAAAAAAGAACTCGATTACGCTACCCTAGTAGACAGGCATATTCGGAAATTAGTTTGACTATCTACTAGAGTGTCTAGTTAGTGTCTGTTGCAGACTCCTGCTCATGTGCATCTGTGTTTCTCCAACCTGTGGTTTATACTCCAATTATGCTATGGGTAGTTATAGTTTGGAGGAGAAAGCGCATTATTTGATGTGATCATCAGTCTGAACAAGGTCATTGCATTCCACCCCTTAGTTAAAGATGACTTGTGACTTCGTGCTTCCGATCAGTTTTGTCTACACGATTTCACTTAGGAGGTTGGTTTCAACGGTGACGCACGCTGGTATCGTCGTCGCAGACCGATATTATCAAGAAGTCACCGCTTTCACAGATCGACCAAGCAGAGATTCGAACACGGCTCTGCTGGTCAGAGCACTAAAGTTCTAATCACTTGGCCACGGAAATGGATGTAAGGGAATCAAGAAGCAGGAAAATAGAAAGAAACAGAAGGGAGAGGAACGAAAGAAATAAACAAGAAAGAAATGGTAACGCTAAAATAGACATTTATGTTTTTCATATTTTATATTTTACCGCTGACGCAAGAATAAAAAGAGTTTTCACTTTTTGTTACAAACACACACAATCATATACTAATATATATATATATATATATATATATGAAGAAAAATATACGGAAAAACAAACAAAAATCCTAATATGCAATTATGCTGTTTTAATGTTAATATATCAACGTCGGACGTTTCGGTCTAATAGACCATCTTCAGGACATATTCATAAAACATAATTAACATTAGACTATATTCAATTCAACATGAAAAAGACGATGGACACAAGAGTAAGGCTAATCCAAACAGATAACTGAAATTTTTTATAAGATCAGCGTTCCGTTTTAATATGATCACGTCGTCGTCACGTGGGCGATGTTGTGAAAACGTATTCTGTTGTGATGATATAACCCAACTTCCCCATTCACGAGAATGGACGGACTGGTTGCCGATTAAGTACGACCACAGCGGACAGTCGTAAGGTCTTCGTGTGTTAACACCTATTGAGGTTAGCATACTCCCGACTCTGTCTCTGTATTTGACACACCTACATCCGATTATAAACTTATTATTGAAAATCAACACTCGGGTTACTTTGTTTATTATATCTTGCACGAGATATAACAGCTGGCGACGAGGATTGTGCAACGTACTTACTTGAAAAAAAATAAAAATATATATATATATCAGATTACGCTGAACGGATTTCGGAAGCAGATTCGCAAGTCAAAGATATCAGTTGACGCCGATTAGGAATTCGAAAGCGGAGTCACATGTCAAAAGGAAACTTTTTGAAAAGTAAGAAAATTTTTACTGTTAAATGGTGATTTGAAAAATATATATTGAACCGCGACTCAAATGCGAGCCGGTCTAATAATTGATTATTCAAGTAAAAATTACGTGTTGTAAAAATATTACGGCTGTAAATTGTCTGTTAACCGTCTAAAAAGAAAAAAAAAAATTGTGTCGAATTCTAAATAAAGTCAGGATGGAGCAATTAGTCGAAATGACTAAAATGCTGTGTACAAGCTTGCAACAGCAACAACAACAGCATCAAGAGTTACAACAACAGCACCAAGAGTTACAACAACAAATACTGCAACAGCAAAGAAGTCTCGAAAAAATTCTGAAACAGGCGACTGGAGAAAGAAAAAATGCTGTTTTTTCTGCCGAAGGAATAGCAAATTCATTATCCGAATTTATATATGAACCTGATTCGGGCATTACATTTCCAGCATACTTTAAACGTTTCGAAACTATATTTACCAAGAGATGTCAACATTGGTCGGATGAGGAACGAGTAATATTATTAGTCCAGAAACTAGGGACAAACGAGAATACGAAGTACTCAAACTTGATATTGCCTAGAAAGCCAGAAGAAGTTTCGTTTGAAGAAACTATAAGTATTCTGTCAAAAATATTTGACGAAAGGAATAGTCTGTTCCACACGCGATACAGATGCCTAAACATCGTTAAAGCAGATAACGAGGATTGTCTGACATATGCGGGAACAGTGAACTCTCTGGTTGAACAATTCAAGTTAGAAGAAATTCCCAAAGATGTATTCAAGTGCCTAATTTTTCTTCAAGGACTAACCGATCCTAAATATAAAGAAATTAGGTCGAGAATATTAATAATGGTCGAGCAAGACTCGAAAATAACATTACAAAGGGTGACCGAAGAATGCCAACGTCTCATAAACGTAAAAAGGTATAATACAAAAATTGAGGAAAAAAGTGTTGCTAATGTTCGACACGTGAAAACTCAAAAAACTCCAAAAGCCAAAAAGATAGAAAAATGTGAGACTTGTGGAAAAAATAACCATACCAAAAACACGTGTTGGTACAAAAATAAATTCTGCCAATCGTGCCGAAATAAAAATCATACCAAAGACGTGTGTTGGTACAAAAATAAATTCTGTCAATCGTGCGGAAATAAAGGGCATAAATATTCGGTTTGCCGCAAGAAAAGGAAATTACAAGATGTAAGCCTGGTATTATCAGAAAAAGAAATTCAGAACATTAAAAATAGAAAGTACGTAGATGTACGTATAAATAATCATACAATTACTTTCCTATTGGATTCTAGTTCAGACATAAGCATCATTGATGAACAAACATGGAAAAATATTGGAAGACCCAAATTATCTGAAACCAAAAAAACCGCTAGAGGGGTTTCAGGAAAGAAATTAATCTTTAAGGGAGAATTAAAGTGCGATATTTCGTTATGTGGCAAGACTGCAAAAACGAAAGTGTATGTAATCCAAGGGATTAATTCATCTTTTTGGAGTAGACTGGATAGTACTCTTTGATTTGTTTGAACTCCCGATTAACTCATTTTGCAACGTAATAAACAGTGCAGAGAAACAAAAAAGTATTTAAAATGAAAAATTCATGAATGAATTAAAAGAAGAATATCCCAGAGTTTTTTCTGAGGGATTGGAATGTACTAAGACGGAAGTAAAATTTGAACTCAAGGAAAATGTGAAACCAATTTTTAAACCTAAGAGAAACGTTCCTTTTTCCTCCTTAGACACAATTAATAAGGAATTGGAAAGACTTGAAAAAATGGGAGTGATATCTAAGGTTGACCATGCGGATTGGGCCTCGCCCACAGTTTATGTTAAGAAGAAAAACGGAAAAATAAGAGTGTGCGCAGATTTTTCAACAGGGTTAAATGATTGCCTTAAAAATCACAGTTATCCACTACCTTCACCAGAAGATATTTTTTCAAAGTTGAATGGTGGTAAGATTTTTTCAAAAATCGACCTGTCTGACGCATACTTGCAGATTATAGTGAGTGACGAATGCTCAAAATATTTGTGTATAAATACACATAAAAGCTAAATAGGCTTCCTTTCGGCTTAAAGGTCGCCCCAGCTTTGTTCCAACAGGTGATGGACACTATGCTGGCAGGCCTTGAGTTTGGTACCGCCTATTTAGATGACATTCTAGTCAAAAGTAAGAATGTTCAAGAACATAAAACGCACATCAGAGCGATATTCAAAAGACTAAATTAAGCCACGAGAAGTGTAAATTCTTCATGGAAAGAATTACATACCTCGGACAGGTGATAGACAGTGAAGGCAGGAAACCGGACCCACAGAGAGCCGATGCAATTAAGAACATGCCTGCACCCGACACAGTTGCGAAACTACAATCGTTTCTGGGGTTGGCACAATATTATGCAATCTACATACCTAAAATGTATGATTTAAGAGTCCCCCTTAACGAATTGTTGAAAAAAGACAAGAAATGGTTTTGGTCAAAAGATTGCGAGACGGCTTTTCAGAAAAAAAAATGCCTACTCTCAGATCTCGCCTTAGCACATTATGATCCTGAGAAAGAGATCATTCTGGCAACTGACGCAAGTTTGTACGGAGTGGGTGCTGCAATGCTACACAAATATGAAGATGGCACTCTTCTTCCGACTGAAAAAAATTATAGCCAGATCGAGAAAGAGGCTTTGTCGATTGTGTTCGGGGTTAAAAAATACCATCGCTTTTTACATGGTAGATCATTTGTACTTCAAACGGACCATAAACCGTTACTTACAATATTTGGAGGTAAAAAAGGCATTCCTACGCATACAGCTAATCGCTTACAGCGATGGGGTGTAACCCTGCTTAATTACCATTTTAGGGTGGAATACGTCAAATCTAAAGAACATGGGCATGCGGATGGATTGTCAAGGCTGATTCCAAAAAATGAAGAAATTTTAGAAGAGACGGTGATAGCAGCATTAACTGAGGAAAAAGAAATATCAGGTCTCTTGTTGAATACAATCAGGGAATTGCCGGTAACTTTGGACCAAATAAAAAAAGAAGCGGAAAAAGATCACTATATTGTGAAATTAAGGAACCAGACGAGATGGAACAAAAGACAGAAAAAGGGAACTCAGATTTTCAATTTGCGACAACACGTTGATGTACGCAGATAGAATTGTTATACCTCAATCTCTACGTACAGATATGCTGAAAGAATTTCATACCGGTCATCCTGGAATGTCTCGGATGAAATCTCTCATGCGTGGTTACGTATACTGGCCAGGAATGGACAAGGATATTGAAGGTTTTGTAAGACTATGTAGAGGTTGTCAATTGGCTGCAAGGGCACCTCCGGTCAAAATGAATCCTTGGCCGAAAACGGATTTGCCGTGGGCACGTCTACATATAAACTATGCTTGACCAATTAAGAGGTACTATTATTTGATATTGGTGGACACTTTATCGAAATGAACCTGTATCTCATGGACCAGCCTTACGGGCTGAAAAGCGGAAATTATCTTCGCCAAAAAAGGATCTAATTGTGACGACTAAAAGAAGGAGCACACGGGAAAGAAAACCAGTGGAGCGTTTTAGCCCGGATCCAAAAAGAAGACGACATTAGAAGCAGAAATTTTCAAAAGGGAGAATTTCAGCTTCGGGGGGAGGTGTTGTGATGATATAACCCAACTTCCCCATTCACGATAATGGACGGACTGGTTGCCGATTAAGTACGACCACAGCGGACAGTCGTAAGGTCTTCGTTTGTTAACACCTATTGAGGTTAGCATACTCCAGACTCCGTCTCTGTATTTGACACACCTACATCCGATTATAAACTTATTATTGAAAACCAACACTCGGGTTACTTTGTTTATTATATCTTGCACGAGATATAACATATTCGATTTCAAAATATTAGATAAGCTCAATTGAACGATTTTCTCATATAAACAGTTCGTTAAGAAATCCTTTCTGTTCTTATAGTTTGGATTAGTCTTGCTCTTGTGTCCATCGTCTTTTTCATGTTGAATTGAATATAGTCTAATGTTAATTATGTTTTATGAATATGTCCTGAAGATGGTCTATTAGACCGAAACGTCTGACGTTGACATTATATTAACATTAAAACAGCATAATTGCATATTAGGATTTTTGTTTGTTTTTCTGTATATTTTTCTTCATACTGTCGGATCTGTATCCATATATTTGCTTTATATTTATATATATATATATATATATATATATATATATATATATATATGTGTGTGTGTGTGTGTGTGTGTGTGTGATGGATAAAATGTCGCCGAAATTATACAAAAAGAAAAATAACACTGACCTCTCATTTTAACAGATATAAAAAGTGCGATGGGTAAATTGCCGCCATTTATATTTTTAATTTCACGCATGCGCGTTGTTTTTTTTCTGATTTCGTCGATTGATCAGTGTAGTAGGGTCATTTGGGCACTGTCTATGAGAAAAAAAAAGCACCATGACGCAATTCACTCCGCCAGAAATTTGGAAACGGCATGCAGTACTCCTTGGCATTTACGCCAGAAGCTCCAATACGAACATTTAAGAGTGTTTGGATGTCAATCTGAGGACAGTGCAGAGGCGTCGGAAAGAGTTGGATGAGTCTAATGGTGATTACAAAGGTAAGGCATCTCTGAAAACTCACTCTGATCGTTCTGATACGAAAAAAAAAAACCTCCTGAATTTGTTGGGGAGGGCCTCAGACTCAACACGGAAGCCTACATCAAGTGTTTTGAGGAGATACTGCTGCCCTGGGTCAAGAGGGTGGCTGCTGGAAGACTCTGCACCATGCCACACAAGCAGGAGAACCCAGTTAAAGCTGTCAGACAATTTCTGCGGCCACATCACCCCTTATATATGGCCACCTAATTACCCCGACTACAACCAACTTGATTATGTGTGGGGTGCAGTTGAGCGAAAGACCAACAAAACTCTTAAACTGAAGGCAAGGATTATGGCAGCATTCACCAACTTAAACAGGGAGACTATCCAGAAGAGTTGTAGGAGATTCCGCAGTCGCCTGGAGGTTGTGGTTGAAGACAATGGCGATTTTATTGAATAAATTTACTTTTTAGTATTTCAAGATATTCGTGTGTAGTTTTGGTAAATACATCTGTTAAAATGGGATGCCAGTATTATTTTCACTTTTTGCTAAATTTAGACGACAATTTATCCATCGCACCCTCTATATATTTGGTCTGTCTGAAAGATAGCATCAAAATACTCTTTAAAATCCTGTATCAGGAATTTATTTCGAACGGTTTGCTTCTCCTCTCTGTTTTTTGTGCTCAAAATTTGATATTTAATGAGCAAACAGAATATTTGTTTTGGAAATTGAGTTGGGCCGAGATTTTTCAGCAGCCCTCCCATATTTGATGTTCGTATGTATTTGTTTATATTATATCTGAGCAGACGGAATCTAGTTATATTAAATAAAATTATGTTCTAATATTTCGTACTAACAACTTAATATGCATTGCTTATCGGGTACTGTTATATTTTGGCGTTTCTTCCATTTATAAACTTTTGCGTCTATCCTGGCAGACCTGGCTTATACTTCAAGAACTACTGTCTCAGTCTAATTCCTTTTACACGCTCCGATTGACACGCACATCTCATCAAGTCGAGACATGCTTATATTTCGCTGTGTGAAGTGACAAGACAAACTTTAGATATTTCCTATCGTTACTGAACGGATTTCACAAAGCATGCACTACAAGTTACATTCTCTCTCGATAAGGCCAAATATAAACTACAATCCTTTTTCTCAGCTACCATTAAGAAAGAAAGAAATGTATGCATTAATTACTAGTCCAGGTTTGTGTGTTCATGCACCGACTCCTCTACTAATTTAATATCTGGGAGTGAATTACCCTTGACATACTTGCAAATTTAGCACAAGATTAAGTCTAAAGACAACAATCAATCTTTATCAATTAAAAAGCTTTAGCAGATCATCTGAGGAAAAAAATGAAACAATATTTTTAAAGAATCAAAATGTAACAATTAGTTGCTGAAAATAAACAAGATTCCTTCGGACAATCTGCATGTGAATTTACTTGCGATGTATAGGGGTGTTCTAACTCAGGGTGTTTATGATTATTTACTCTAACATTTATATATACAAAAATACTCGTAAAAATGAGAAACAGCAAGACGTGAAAACAACAAAACAAGTATTATTTATTATCTGGTTGTTATGTAGTGTTGGAGAAACGAGAGAGTAATACTAAATAAAATTGAGTTTTGGGTCAAATGTAGATCAAATAAGGTTCGTAATCCGACAGAATTATAAGATAAAGAATAAGTAAAATTTATAGTCTTTCTCGAATGTTTTCTATAGATGTGAGTAATGAGTACCCAGATAATTTAGTTGGAAAAATACAAGAATTGTCTGAGGTTTTCTTACCTCGATTTTTGTTGAGTGCTAAGAGATAAATGCTACTTTTATGGCCTGAAAAAGGAAAAGAAGCCGAAATTATCGTTGACGTACGTGTTGCCAGCCTGTTCGTCTTGACTGTGTTTGATAGTGAGAATATCATGTTTTTGTGTGTAGAGGAGAAAAGTGAGGTCGATTCTCATTAGTTTAGAAAGAGTGAATTAATCATAATTATAATTATTTTTGACACTTTAATTTTTATTTATTTATTTATTAAGGACAGTATAATTAATAATCAACAAAAATTAATTAAAAATTATTAATTTATAATTTTTTTAAGTGACAGTATAATTCATTTTTTATTTATGCATTTCTTTATGGACATGACAGATGTATAAATAAATACGTATTTATAAAATTACCAGTTGAAGAGGTACAGTGCTTTATAGTGTAAAGCATAAATTTCTTACAAACTAATAATTAGTTCTTTAACGCTATACAGTGATTTCAGCAGACCAGTGTCCTTATCTTGATTGTTATCGTCACTGTGTTTCGACCATTATATCAATCGGCATTCGTCTATCACATTTTAGTAATTTTTAAACGTACTGATACGCGATATTTCCTAGTAAAGACAGTAGAATGTGAACAATCGATCTTCGTGAATTGAATAAATAGTTCAGTTCGAAATATCCTGAAGTTTACCAACTACGTCAGATACCCGATAAAGACCGAATAACAATGATGAAAATATTAGTCCGAAAAATCCATGAATAATAAGGACAATTCCTCATTTAAAAATTCAAATAAAAATAATTTTCTGTAATTTAGTAAGAAGTTATTTACACTATTTACGCCAGCCATGTCCAAATTACGACCCGCGGTCAAATTTCATAAGTCCCCCATCCTTTGTTATAGAATGTATCATTTACGGCCCGCCAGTATTGTCAATTAGAGTATGTAAAGTACATAAGAAATGCAATTTCATGTTTTACCAAAAGATGGCAGCAGCACTGTGTGGCCGCCCTCTGGCGGCGTGAGCCTGACCATAGCTTTTTCCAGTCAAATTCTAAAATCACTGCCTTTGAACCAGACCTGGCCTACATACTGCAATCCAGATCTGAGTATCAGCCTTCACATTAGTGCAGGCAAGTTATTTGTTTTGGTCATTTGAGATGAATAAATTCTAAAATCTTAGTGAATTAAATTTGTTTTGTGTTGGTCAAAATCAGTTATAAATATATTTGGACACTTGAACTCGTGTCACTTTGTTTTTTACTTCTTAATAAGATAAATGTTGGTGTTATGTTCCTATTCATATGTTTATTAACTTAAAAGTTGACAGACAACATTAATTACCAATAATATGTAATGTCTAAGATTAACCTAAGATATAGCTTCCTGGAAGTTCTGTATTTTACTTCATCTTATATGGACTTCAGATATGACAGGTTTTTGGTTAGACCTGTTTAAATATATTTGTCATCCGTGTGAAGAAAGGAAATAGACCATTTGTAATAAAATTTTCATAAGTTAGTTCGTTTGCATTTAATTTTAATGGTTCAAAGAAGGCCAAAATGAATGATTGGCCCTCACACATATTCACCTCATCTGGCCCTCTTTGGAAAAACTTTGGATACCCCTGATTTACATTGTTCGAACTATTCTTTATTGTCATACTAGACTTCCTGAAGTGATTCGGTACATAGAAGTGGTACCATTTTTACCATACTTACTGCTGAGCTTGGAGCATTTTTTAGTGATATAGATATGAAAATTGATATAATTATTGTTTCTGAGCAGATCAGAGCAAAACAGTAGGTGAGACTGGTCCAGAAGATCACAATGCTGTGGGAGTACATCCTCCATTGAACCAAAAGAGGAGGGTCAGAGTATTTTAATGTATGTGTGGCACTTGTTTTATCTTTTGCCTAGATGTACATGTAAGGGCAGACCACGTGAAACTGACTAAGTCTCATATCTTAACACTATGAGCGGTAGTTAAATAAGGAATCAGAAAGTAATGTGTGTGCGATCTTTGATATATATATATATATATATGTGTGTGTGTATATATATATATATATATATGTGTGTGTGTGTGTGTGTGTGTATATATATATATATATATATATATATATAT
>CAHIKZ030003325.1:6340000-6392139 GCA_903632075.3 Acanthosepion pharaonis
CTCCAGGATGTGAGCGATTATGGCTCTCAACAACTTCCTGCCTTTTGTTGGTTTAAGTAACTTCTGACTCTTTACAATTCTTCTTTGTCCTTGTTCTGTCATTCATTCACAAAAACTCGTTAAGTAGGTTATTAGCTATTTAACCCTGCTTCACTTGCTTTCAATACGTCCTGTGAGTGTTAAATTCTCTAGGCCCTCTTTCCTCCTTATATGTCCCAGGTATCTCTTACTGATTGTAAGTAAAACTTTTCCTGTATTTTCCATATTTTTGTAGTTAAATTTCTGTCCAAGTTGATTTTGGTGTCCCATACCCACCTCTTTTTTGACAACCATCAGTCTGTCTTCTTAGAATTAATTGTCCTTTATAGTTGTTTTTCTTGTCTAAGAGTTTTCTCAATTTTCTTCCTGTTGTCTTTTGCTATAAATAACCATTAATCCTTTACCATCATTGTCACACAAACGAGTTAAGTAGGTGATTAGCTGTTTTCTCTTGTCTTCAATGTGTCCTGGGAGTGTTTAGATTCCCTAGGCCCGCTTTCCTCGTCGTATGTTCCAGCTATCTATTGCTGATTGTATGTACAAGTTTTCCTGTAGTTTTTATAAAATAAATTCCCTGTTGCTCCTTTGCTCTATGGTAATCCTAGCATTCAGATTTCTATCGCTTCAGATCTCTTCTTTATTTGTCAGGTGATTAGACAAATATTCTCTGCCATTTAGATTACAGGTTAATATAATTCTTTTTTTTAACAAAATTTATTTTACTTCGTTTCTAAAAGACATCGTTCGCTTTTCCTATGCGTCTTCGGATTTCTGCGTAACCTTTTTCGTTCATCTCTTACTGTACTACTACCCAGGTAGATAAAGTTGTGTAATTTTTTTAATTTATTTTGACGTCCCCAGTACGTAGCTCACACTTAGCTGTATCTTTTACTGACAATCATGTATTCTATCATTTTAGAGTTAATATTCTTTGATTCCGGTTTTCCTTTACTACCTTGTCTAAGAGTTCTTTTATTTACATTTCTTAGTCGGTCATAAACACAATTTCATATGCGTATCTTATGTTCGTAAAATTATGTCCCACGATAATAAATCTTGTTACGTTTTCTCGTTCTTTGAAGATCGTTTCTCTGTATCTCTCTCTCTCTCTCTCTCTCTCTCTCTCTCATATATATATATATATATATGTAAATCTATTTAAACTTGGTGGGTGAAAAAAATCTGGATAGGACAGTTTTCAAATAAATTAGCATCTGAGGAAAAATGGGAAAGAAAAAAAAAAAGAAGAAAGCACCAGAAACCTCCGAACAGGGTGAAAGAAATCGTCCGGTACCTTAAATCTCTGGTACCAAAAAAACAAAAAAAAACAAACAAACAAAAAACAACAACAACAACAAAACAAAAAAACCCCCCAAAACCCCTCAAAAAACCCAGCGAGTAATAAGTTAAAATGAAGAGTGCTCAATACACTAAGTAGAGAAAAAGTAAAATAAATAAATCCTAATGAGTCATGTACTATCTACCCAGGTTTCAACACATGGGAACATTGGGGTGAACAGCCAGTTCACCCTGATGGTAAAAACCTAGGTAGGTAGTACCTGGCTCATTAGGATTTATTTATTTTATATAAGTTGTAACCTCTGCCTGTTTTTTTTTGTTTCTTATTGAACTCCTCCGAGGGTTTTAAACATAGACCCCCTCATAACCATATATATTTTGAAACAATATTACCCAGGGTACTTGGATAAATATACTTTATTTTGATCAAAGGGGGTCCCCAGAGGTGGTGGTGGGGGGATCAGTTGGCACAAACACTTTACTGAAAATTTATTTCCCTTTTATTTAAATTAAATTTAAATCTGAACAAGGGAATTACTTCTATCCAAAATATAGGAGAAATCTAGAAAATGGAGGTCACGTCGGCAAGCTCAAAATGAGACAATATGTACGTCAAGTTGAGCAAGAAATCACCAATCAGCGGGCAGTGTCTTACAATACATATTTGTTGCGACAATTCAACTGTCATATAAATGTTGAAATCTGCTCATCAGTTTATTCAATCAAGTATTGCATCAAATACATATCAAAGAGGTTAGATCAAGCTGTTTTTGCATACCCCCACTGAATCTTTTCCCTTTTATTTAAATTAAATTTGAACAATGGAATGACCCCTCTCCAAAATATAGAAGGATAAATCCAGAAGATGGAGGTCACATCATCAAGATCCCTGAGTAATACTGAAATGCATACTGTTTGTTCCCAGTAGAAGTTATCGATTACTCGAATATCTTCTAATTGGAAGAATTCGTACAAAGTCACTGACAGTCAAAACTTAATGGCCGCCAACAGGCACGAGTATCCGTAACAGTTCAGCTAGGAACTTAACTCTAATCGTTTATATAAAGCACCGGAGATACCCACCATTTGTCAGATAATAAATTTGCCTACCTTGCTGATTTCTTTATTAACGAGCTTAAGACATGGCTCGGATTTTAACTCAGCAGAGAATACACGTGAAACGTGGACGTTTCGTCCGACGAGACGAGAGACTGTCATTGCTACATACAGTCTTTTCTAAGTTTATCTAGTATTTCGAGTAGGACATTGTGTCGTACATTAGCAAATGTTTCTGTGTCATCTATGAAACACCTTTCTGCATTTCCCAAGCTTTGCTTTGATAGCACATGATAATAAAGACAGGATTTCTTGTTTTTAAAAAAATGTTACTTCACAACTTCATTATTTACTCTTTCAAATCACAAATTTATAATTTGAATGTTTTCTATGTTTTATGCACGTGTTTGCCTCCATGTTAAAAAACAAAAACAAAACAAAACAAAAAAAAAACAACAGATGTTAGGAACCTTTGTTTATCATACTTTACTTTCGTCTTTTGTTGAGTTAATTATGAAAACAAATAATCTTACATTATTTACATTGTTCGGACTATCGTCTCCATGGCAAGTGAAACTAGGACAATCTATCCCGGTGGACGAAATAAAGGGTTCATTCGAAATTCCAATCATCTGAAGAAGGCCGGAGCATACAACGACCGAAACGTCGTGAATATGGCAACAAAGATAAGGAGAACAGTCCGAACAATGTAAATAATTACAATCCCTCATCTCGGAAATATAGACGGATAAATAACGTTACTATACTTTAAAGTATACAAAGCCGAGTACAAATTCCGATCGAGGCAGTTACATTCACTTACGCGCAAATGTCATCGGAAAACACATTAATCCATCTTTTCTCTCTGTAGCTTATATAGCAGAGTAGACTGAACTCTCTAAATTTGGATGGCAACCAGTTGAAGAGAAGGAAATAAAAAATGTGGAGAATACTACTAGGGAATATTCCATTATATTTCCCCCCTAAAAATTCTGCTCATTTAATCTTAATAAATAAAATAAATTTATGCTATTTAGCCCATAGCTGTGGGGAAAGATGAATTCCTTCATTCCTCAAGGGTATTTGCGCGAAATTGAATTTAATGGTCTCGAAAAGAATTCGAACTCGATTCGCCAATTTCTCGTTCTGAGCCTGTAACGATTACACCACCTGCACATACGCAAAACATCGACTTGCCTTAATAGACCGTTTTCTTATGAGACAGACACATTGCCTGGCGAAAAGTTACTTTTAACTTAATCTTTATTCGCAGAAATATGGTTTATGTCGTTTGTAATCTCATGCTGTCGGCAGGAAATGCTGCTGTGAGGCAGATGAAATTGGGAAGTGAAGACAGGGGGTACGGACGGAAATTACTTAATACTTTTAATTCATTTGATTAGCTTAATGGAGACAATTTTCAATGTATAATGGCTGCATGAAGTTTATTTTCTACATAAATAAAACTTACCGGAATTACAAGCACAATATCACATATAAGGAAATATATGAATAATTTAGCAATAAGGATTTGATGAAGTATTTTGATAAATGTACATTTAAATGATATATATATATATATATATATATATATATATATATATATATACGCACACACAGGTAAAATGAGAACAAATGGAGTAGGATTCCACTGTACGTAAGATTTAATTTAAAAGAGGGCTCAATACATAGTAGAGCTAAATATTATTTATTTTATGATATTAAAACATGCTATAAAAATCGCTACACCGTTACAATTGTTTCAACACCATAAATGTGTCTCTTCAGGCGATGTCAAACTACTGGTGAGTGAAAGATAAATTTGATTTCAAAAAGTAGAATACTTAAAAAAAAAAAAAAAAAGACTTGTGCGTTTTGCCGTGATTAACCAATCGAATGTGACCTACGCTAAATTCAAATTCACCAAAAAAAAAATACCTCGTTTTTGAGTTATTGTGTTTAAAGAATGTTTACGGTAGATGGTGAATATTACCATGTAGACTATTTGTCATTCGTGTACATTTGTGGCTAGTCTGTCTTCAACGTTTAACGTGTGTAGTAGTAAGTTAACTGAGAAGTGTTCCGTTTTGCAATGGCAGAATTTTCATATCGTGAGCAGGCAGATATGATTTTTACATAAGGTTGCGTGAATGGTAATGGACACGAGGCTGTATGGCTGTATCAGATTGAGTTTCCAGACCGAAGGTAGCTGAGTTATCCAACTTTTGTTGTTATTTATCATCGCATTGCTGAAACAGGATCCGTGGTATCACAAACCATGGATTGAACACGGCACATGGAAGGAGAAGAATAATAATAATAATACACAGAAGAAATATGAATACTCTTCTCGCAAGAATAGACCTAGTAAAGGTGAGGCTTCTTAGCGTGACTGAAACCGCTATTCTTCTATTTGCCGTGTCCCTTCAAGACGTTGGTGACCATAGCTCTCCATAATTTCCTATTCTTTATAGCTCTTAATAAATTTTATCTTTTAGTTTTTTCTTTTTTAGTTTTAATTCTTAAACTTCAAAGTGGGTGGCTGTAACGCTTGACAGAAAGTGCTCAATGAGGTTCCAGCAATTCCTTCTACTTTTCTTATCCCACCAAATACAGAGCAAAAGGTTTTTCTCCTCAAAAAATTCCGTTCTTGAATCTGCAATTCTGACCCTTTGCAGTGAATCTAATTTTCATCTTCAATGACAATCTTCCACAAAAAAGAAGCCTTTGTTAATATCTTTTTGTATGTGATGTATCCTTTCAGGACGTTGACGATCATGGCTCTCCCCAACTTCCTGATCTTCGTAGCTCTTAGTAAATGTTGTATATTATCACTTCTAATCCTTGCTCCGCCATCGATTTACTCAAGCTCGCTAGATAGTTCCTGCGTTGTTTTCCTCTGTTCCACTTACATTCGATCTGTCAAATGAGTATCAAATTTTCCAAGTCCCCTTTCCTCATTATGTGCCTAGAAATTTTAACTGTCTCGTCCTGATGGTAAATATAAGTATACTTTTTGTTTCCATTTTCTCGAAATTTTTCGTCGTTTCTTACATGTTCGATTTATGGTATGTTCAGCATACTTCTGTAGAATCATATTTCTTTTGTTTCAAGTCTTTTCTTCATTTGCGAAGAGATTGTCCAGCATTCACTGCCATATAGGATGACTGATATTACATAACAGTTCAGTACTATTTTCTTTGTTTCTAAGTTAATTTTCATGTGTCTTAATACTTTGCTTAGCTTTTGGAAGGCTCTTTCGCGCCTTTAGATTTCAGTGTCGCATTTTCTGCTCTCTCTTAAAACACTTCCCAGACATTTAAATTGTGAGACTTGTTTGATCTTGGTATCTCTTATTTGTAATTTCCATGTTGAACTGTTTTTTTTTTGTTTTTTGTTTTTTTTTTGCCGACAACAATGCATTCTGTCTTCTTGCAATTGAGGTTTAGTCCTTTCTTCTTGCTTTCCTTTACTACCTTCTGTAGGATTTCTTGTATTACTTTTAATAAACATGCTGACTCCAAAGCGAAAACAGGGTAGAATTAGGTGCCTAATACAAGGGGCTTGTATTAGGAAGACAGATATGCATTAAATATAGATGGGGTCTTAATAAAAGGGAGAGTCGGATAATCATTTAAAGGGTCAACATCTGACCGGGTATGGTCTTAGGGTTGCTGCACAGCTGAGCAAGTGACTAGTTTCCTCCACATATTTGGGTGGCAATCATTATATACGTATTCATTCATACGTATCACGTCTTCCGCAAATAGAGCTGGCGAAGCCCATCCCTCTCTAGGTCAAACTAGAGCTGATTTGCTCTAACTTGAAGGTTCTTTGCGGTCACGGATACGTGGTTGTTGATTTTATCAGGGAACCTTCTGCCTTGGTTGTTGAATTCACTCTTAGAAACCCTCTGTCCAGCGATTCCGTGTTCGCCTTACCGACTTCATACAGAACTAGTTTACTCTATTGTTCAAGATAGCAGTTGATATTACAAGCAGGCACATCCACTCTTTGATAGGTCTTGATTGTAATTCTGATGGATGGCTAGCTTCTTTCCTTATCAAAAAATACCGGTGGGAGAGCCGGTTTAGTTACTGATGCTCTGACCAAGCAAGAAGTAGTAATGTGTTACATGGTCAAAAAGTGCAAAATTAATAATCGGGGTAATTTTTAATAAGCTCGAGGGAGTCGGGACATTTTCTCAATAAATAGCTCCTTCTATTACGAACTTAAATGACATTTGTTTGAAAGTCGTCGAAAAGAATTCAGTTTATGCATGCCATTTTTCAGTAATATTTGATCTAGTTTCTGAACCCTGACAATCCTTTTTTCTTCAGTTTTAACCCGCTTTATACAAACTAAGTATCGAAAGTTGTTAAAATAAATTAAAAATGAGAATTAGATAATTTGTATTTGATTTTCCTTACGATCACTAATATTAATGAAATATTTAGATGGAATTTTAAATGAAAATATTTAAGTGAAAGTTACAAAATATCATCGTTCTATCTGATTTTTCTTACGATCACTAATATTAAGTTATTGGTCATAAATGACCAAAAAAAAAAAAAAAAAAAAAAACAAAAACAAAAAAAAAAAAAAAAAAAAAAAAAAAAAAAAAAAAAAAAAAAACAAACAAAAAAAACCCGGGAGAGCGATAACGAGGGCAGTGTTAATAAAAGCGGAAAACGTATACTAAAAGTTCAGAGGCAATCTTTGTTTAAATATAACCGTCATTAATGCTTAATTTTTCCTACTCCCAGTTGCTGTATTTCTATATATGTAATGATTAGATTGAATGAATGTTTCGTTTTATTTGTTTAAGAAATCTTACCGATATGAAGGGTTACATAAACAGTTATAAACAGTTTTATATCCTGATTGTCTCTTTTTGATTTACGAACCACTTAAGAGGAAAATATCTTTATGGTTCGACTGATTTTTTCTTGTTTATTTATTTGTTTAACCTTTCTTTCATAGTGCATAGGTTGTGTCTTTTTTTTTTTTAACCCTGATGCTTGGCATCTAAAATGGTCATCGGAATCTTTCCACTTATTTGTCCTTTAGCTTTTGCTGTTAACTCTTTGAGATACATTTCTTTTCCTTTCACTTTGAACAATTCCACCATGTGTTGATCAGCCTGAGTACTAAACGAAATGAAAACCAGAATATAAAGCTATATGCTTCCAGATATATGAAGATAAGAAAAAGCGCTATTTAAAAAAAAAAAGAAAAAAAAAAAAGAAAAAAAAAGATCACTCAGCAGGCAGAGAGCAAAAGTTGAAAAGTGGGTTGAAATTTAACTCAGAATCTTTCAAAGATTTGCAAGGACAGTTATATTGCAAATTTCAAATATACAATCCTCTTTCGCAAAGAAGAAAGGTTGCTACTCTGTCGGTATTTCCATGGCGAATTTTCTGACGAGTTCCACCAGTTCAGACCTTCACAACTAGGACTCGTTATCCCACGTACACGGCGTCAACTCATCTCTATTCCCTTCGTATTTCTTTGGTAAGAATGAAGTTCGATTTAGCTTTTTCCCAGAACTGACAATTTGTAGAATAGATTCCCGAGAGGATGCTTCCCGACCACTACAATTTTAACCTCTTCAAGTTTCAACTGTTGTCTATCCTACATATCCTGATAATATGCATTTCTTACCTCCTCCCATTACAATATCCTGATTCAGCAGCGTTCTACCTTTAGTTTGTCTTTGGCCTTGCATTGGGTGAACAATCTTATAAGAATGTTGGAGAATGGATTCGCAATACATTATGCCAGTGACTTTCTAAGATTCCATAGTAAATCATTCGCTAATGGACGATTCATTACTTGAAATGTATTAACTTAATTTCACCAGCTCCACGTAATCTCATTATCTGAATAAATTACATCCTGGTTTAGTGGGATATCAGAATTGTATATATATATAAAAAAAGTTTTACAAGCACAAAATTCCTCCCTTGAGAAAAAAAAAAATCCTCACTCGGGTCTGAAGTTTCTATTATTTTTTTTTCTTTTTTGTTCAAAGTAGGAAGAATTTAAAGTGGAGGCCAACGCAGAATGTTGTTTTAGGGATCATAAAGGAAAGGCGAGAGTTAACAAATTTAGATTATAAACTTCTACTCAGATTACATCGTTTATATATATATATATATATATATATATATATATATATATATATATATATATATAAAACTTAAATATTCACGCCTTTAAAATCTTCATACACAAAGCAGGAAACGAGCATTTGCAGACTTAATCATTAAAAAATAAACTTAGGAAATTGCCAAGCGAAATAGTTGAAGAAAAATAACTAAAAGATTTTATTTAATGAAATAATATTCATTTATTTAACTTACTTATATTACAGTTTATAATAATATAATTATATAATTGACTGTGATACGAGCACGCACATACCAGATCTGGTATTCAAATGTCGACATAAAGTCAATGGCGATAAATATGCTGTGCATATACTGCCATCAAAATAGGCGCCGCTGTCCAAAATAATTTCATTCCAGCTCTTTCTAATCCTGTCACCAAGATATCATCACATTTTCCTCTCAGCACTAATTAGCGCTGGAAATAACTTATCTGAATGTTTCAGATGTTCTTCACACATAACATTCTTAAAGAAAAATGTCGCTGGGATGATATTCATACGACTAAGGCGATCATAAATCTTACAAGTATAATACTAAAAGTGTGCGCTTTTTATCGATAGGGAAAAAAAGAGTGATATATAATATCAATCTCTTCATATATGAAGAGAAGACTTGAGGTAACAGAAACCTGGTTTTAAATAAAAGGATCTTCAGAATACACCAGTGTTGGAATATGTGAGCAATGAAGTTTTAAAGAAAAAACAGAAAGGAGTCTTGTAGTTAGAATCAGAAAGAGTTGATATTTCGAGGACACATAATGAGGAATGAAGGCTTGGAGAATTTGACGCTCGCAGGACATACTGAAGACAAGAGGAGCCGAAGGAAACGGTAAGGTTTGTGTAAATGTGTAGCAGAACACGGCCGGGAAAAAGTAAAAAAGCAAAATTGCT
This sequence comes from Acanthosepion pharaonis, assembly GCA_903632075.3. Classification (NCBI taxonomy): domain Eukaryota; kingdom Metazoa; phylum Mollusca; class Cephalopoda; order Sepiida; family Sepiidae; genus Acanthosepion; species Acanthosepion pharaonis. Next base: position 6,349,458 of record CAHIKZ030003325.1, read on the forward strand.
AGGAGCTACGGATGATAGAATATTATACCTGAGTCCTGAAGAGGCATTGCACATAGAAGAATAATCCTTGTGTGAAACTGGGGAATTGATTATTTCCTGTGTACAACTGGGCGCCTCGCTTTGAGGTTATGGTTAGTAATCTTAGCAGATCATTAACAATGGGCCGAGTTCGAGCCTTACTCGATACTCTATACATGTGGATCTGTTAAACCACCCTAAGCTTACGAAATACCAATAAGAATGGCTACTAAAATATTAACGAATCTGATTAAAGAAAAACTCATCCACATGGCAAGTTCATACGGTTTCTTTTCGAAACTGTCTCTTGGCTCAAAAAAGAAAATTCACATTCCTAGAACTTTTGAGTTGCGTCTTGTACAATCAATGATGACCTGAATAATTTGAAGATTTTCTTATTTTAAATATATAACTGAAATATTGTGTCTACCCTTAAGCTAGTGATTGGTTGGCAGATTCATTTTCTACGGTTTATCAACACTTTTTGTAGGTTATTTAAAGCCAGGAAATATTTTTAGATTGTAATAACTTTTTTGTGGAGAGATAATAATGGTTTTAATGATGTAAGTCTTACTAATTAACCCATAGTTAGGGGAGAAGAGGTGGATTCATACCTCTCCCAAATGTATTTTCGCGTAGGTGAATATAACGAAACCAACTGAAATTAGAACTCAGCTCTCCGATTAACAATTCCAAAGCCATTATCCATTACACAACCCGCATATCCTAGCTTACGGCATTTGATATCCCAAAGAAGTCACGTATCTAGGTCGTGAGGTTGCTTAACTTCGGTGATCACACGAAAACTAGTGCTAAAGTGTAATATAGTCGTAAGAGCTAATTTAACAGGTATTTAAAGAAGAGAGTGCAGTAACGGTTTGCAGGTAGTTTTGTTAGGAAAGGTGATATATTGTATGATCCTGAACATAAATACTTTGAAAATAGTTATAAACATCTCCAGTTTCCTTGTTATTTCATATATAATATAAGGAGAAAAACTTACCATGGTACTTTGACTTTAGTGTAGGCCATCCAAGACAAAATACGTAGACTCCTCTCAGCCTTCCACGAGTATGGCTGATGCTAACCGCCAGAAAAGTGACTTGTTGCGTCTTCTCGGCCTAACCTTCTCAGCTGACATAAAATGGAAAGATTATATAGAATCCATTGCTAGGTCAGCTGCTAAGAAAGTTGGTTCATTACACAATTTTTCTCTCCCAAATCAATCTTTCATATCTATAAATCTACCATTCGTTTATGCTTAGAATATTGCTGCCACTTATGGCCCGGTGTGCCCGCTATTTGCCTTGAGCTCCTTGATGAAATCAAAAGAATTAGCAATATTATTGGTCCTGATGTGGCGGCTCGGCTTCAGTTACTTTCCCACCGCCGTAAAGTTGTCTTTTTCTGTCTTTTCTATAAATACTTTTATGGTAATTCTTCAGATGAGCTCTCTGCTATGTAAATACTCATTGGGGCTAGTTTTTAAATTGTTGTTTTATTTCCCTCCCCACAGACAATGAATTGAATATATGGGGACTAGTTAGGATTTTCAGAGAGACAATGAGGTATTATGGTGGATGTAGTAAGAAAGGTAAGTAAGAATGCGTTGTTTTGGTGTTAAGAATATTGTGGTGTGTTTGGATCAGTGTTTGTAGCTAGCTAAGTTTAAAGTTAAGACAGAAGAAGACCGTCCTTTTTTGACATTCCCCATTTGACATTGTGCCGCATTTTCTGTATTCGAAGCGGAAATAAATATCGCTCTCCGCGGTGGTATCTTTTGAATTTAAGCGCAGTACTAGAGTGGCTTCAAGATCTCAAATTTACAGTTGAGCTAGCTAGATGTAGCCGTAAGTTCTATGCTAACAGTTTCTTTTCTTGCACTTCTCGCTGATGGAGCTCCATTCCGGCTCTATGCTAATCAAGCCAACTTTAATCTCCAAAAATTTAAATGCAATGTCAATCACTATCTACTTTCCTCCTGATTATTCTTTTTCTCTTCCCGCTCATTAATGTTTCTCTTCCTAATTATTTAACACCCTTGTGTCTTAGCGGCTTTACTACCTTGCATGGGGTGATACCGATTTAAAAAAATGTTAACATCTCCAGTCATTTAAAATCAGAAAACATGTGAGCTATAGCCTGATATAGCACCAAGCCATTTATTATTAGTAGTAATAGTACCTGTGAAAATTTCACGATATTGCTATTTGAATTTTCTGATGAATCCTAGTTCTTACGTTAATGCTTGAATAGTTTCCTTGCGAGTTATTCGATTTCCTTTATTGTATCGTTAAATATCAGAGCTTAACAACTTCAACAAAATATTGTACAACATAAGTATGATCGCAATCATTATTTAAAGAGGATACAGATGAAAATATTTAAAATTGACAAGTTTTTCTAATTCACTGAATCAGACGTTAAATACATGAGAGTATTATCGCCTCCTCTGTTATCTCTGTCTTCCTTTCTTTTTTCTCAAGGTAACTAAACTGCATTTCTGATACGTCTTTTCCGTCTTTCCTTGCGATCAAAATAGAATAGTCTATTATTTAGAAGGTATTGGCGAGGTGTAATGTACGCGCTAAGGAATGCAGGAACATGCATTATTATTATTATTATTATTACTACTATCATTATTATTCGATTACTTCGCTCATCCCTCAACATTTTGGGCTTTTGGAATTCGAATAACCAGTATCCATACGTACAATGCATCATAGAAATACTAACAAATGAAAATATCTGTCACTTTTCAGTGTAATGTGAAAAACAGGGTAACCTTCCCTTTTTCCTTGCGAAGAGTATACTTGAGAAAGGCCAGAGCGTGGATCGATCGAGACATTATTATAACAACATGTGATCACTGTTCTGAACACTAGTAGAATATCAAAATTCTGATCGCTTATTAAACGTTTCGGGTCGGGACAAGGGACCAGAACGTAGGCTTTGATGAAATTTTTCATATGGCATACTTATTGCGAATAGCGAGATACTTGTAATATCAAGGATAATTACTTTATTTGGTTATAATCCAGTATGATATTTAGTGATATTTAGATGCCTCTACAAAGAAAAAGCCATTGCTGACATTCATTTAGCAAAAAGAAAGAAAAAAACGCATCAAACGAAAATGGAATCATCTAGTAAAATAAGCGTTTAGTTAAAAAACATTTTTCGATTCCTTAAAAATCACTTCAAAACATGAAACTGTCAAGTAAACGTTACTGTCGGAAAGATAACCAACTTTGAATTGTAAGTAGGTTTACCATTCATGTTGAAAAAAAAATCAGTTATTTTAACAATCAAAAAATAAATAAGAACGAGAAATATGATACATTTTTATGAATTCGAGAAAAAAAAAAAAGACAAGACGAGTAAGACTATTCAGATGGTTAGAATGTCAGTATTCCTTTCCTGAAACGATAGCAATGTTTTTAACACTTGAACAACCTGGGAAGGAATGGTTCAGAGTTACAATTTATAAGCGTAGAGTTTTAGAGAATTAAATGCTTTCCCGAAAAATTGTAATTCCAGCATTATCAGCACAGCATGACTCTTGTAAATAGAAGATTAACGAATAAGTTTTGTGTCTCAGAGACATTTCTTCTCTTTGTCGACATTGCCTGGCAGGACATAGCATGACTGACCAAGTGGAAGAACAGTATCTCTCTCCTCTCTCACACACACACATATATATATATATATATATATATATATATATATATATATGAAAGTGAGTGTATGTATGAGAGAGATTCGTATATAACCACTCAGTACATTATCAAGGGAAGTTGAAACGACTATTCTGTACGGACGAATAAACAATATTTTTATATGACTTTCTCAAATTTTGTTGACAAGCTGTTTAAGCATTTGAACACATTTCTTCTTCTTTATATAAGTCAACACCTAGAGGTGACAGTCTGTTTCATACTAGATGCAATCGTCAGGCCGACGATTGCATCTAGTATGAAACAGCACTGTCACCTCTAAGTGTTGACTTCTATGTTCACTTTTAGATTTTACACACGCTCTATCTCTGATATTGAGCACTTTATCCCATAAACATAGCACATGTTAAGACTATATATATATATATATATATATATTATATAAGTGGTTAAGTGTCCATGTATGCAATGCATTGCTTTACATTTTTTCAAGGATAAAAAATTGCGTAATAAATACATAATTATTGATAATTTTTACAATCCTCTTTGTACACGTGATAATTTAAAAAAAAAATCCTATTTCTTAATTTCTTAGGATGAATTGGGAACAAGTGTCCGTTTAGTAGTGTAAGCGTAAAAAGCGCTTATTTCTGTATGCCATTTGAGCGTGAGTTGTACGCCAAGGTACAGAGAACGCAGAAGAATGAAGAGTTAAGGCTGAGGAAACAAGAAATGAAGAAAGAAACGAAGAAAATCAGTGAAATTAGCGCTTTTCTCGTTTGAAAAAATTAAATATGCTGATACCAAAGTGATTGGTGAATTTGCCAAAAATAAAAAGAATTCAATTAATCTACCAATAAATAAGATTTAAATGTCTCATTATATGTTGGTTTTATCATTTTCTCACAATTTCCCGGTAATCCATAAAAGGTCACAATGTACTGTGTGCCCCACATGTGTGTGTGTTTTCTCTTATAGCCAGGTGTATAGATACCATTATCTCGAAGGTATTCCAAAGTAAAGCAACGTCAAGACTGGTCAGTACTTCGATAGGTGACCGCTTCGGAATATCAAATGCTGTAAGCTTGGATGTGCGGATAGTGTAATGGATAATGGCTCGGAATTGTTAATCGGGGATCCGGGTTCCAATTTCAGTTGAATTCATTATATTCACTTACGCGCAAATACACTTGGGAAAGTATATGAATTCATCTTTTCTTCCCCAACTATGGGTTCATTAGTAAGACTTGTATCACTAGATTATTATTACCTAAAAATTTCTTACAATCTAAAAATATTTTCTGGCTTTAAATAAACTGCAAAGGATTTATAAGCCGTAGAAAACGAATCAATCATTCAAAATTATGGATATAGATTTAAAGACTTTAATTATTCTCCTTCTTAATATTTTAAGTTTTTTAAAAATAATTAAATAACCAAAGAAACAAATTAATTGAAATTAATTATATCTTGTAATCATAAGACTAAGCATATCTCTTGTGAAAATAATTTTAATTTTGTGGGTCCTCATCAAGATATAATTTAAGTTAGGAGTTTCCTCACGAGAAATTTATTTAATTACAGATTTGAAAAATATTATAAATTATAATATTATAAAATGCCGCATATATAATGAACGATTACCAAAATATTTCAGTCCGATTTAATTATGGCAATTTCACTAAAACCACATAACGGTATACACATCAAATAAAAATGTCGGCACGATTATTTCCCCGAATCTTCCTCCAGCACGATGCTTATTTGGCCTGACACGCTGAAAATGCGATACCGAAATTCGAAGACGCCTTAGGATATAGAAATTCAAGTACATGCTAGTAGTTTATCCGGATTAAAATTTGACCTGAAATTTGCCGGAAAATCGGTGGCAGATACAGAATAATATCGAATGATGTTATGTGTGTCTTTCTCAAAATAAACCAATTTACCATTCCAATAGCAATCTTCAGAAAGTATCGAAATTAAAACTTTACACATTTAAAGTAATAAGTTAATTTACGACTAAAGACTTAAGCAATGTTATCAACAGACAAGCAAGAAAAAAGACGAAACATCAATTTTATGAAAACTGAATGTATGGTTTTCAGCAAAACGAACATCCCAAGATAAGAATTATAAATTGGAGATACCAAAAATACCAAAGTAGAAAAATTAAATTTAAATATTTAGGAAGTGTTTTATGAAAGGACGGAAAGTATGACAACGAAATCTGAAAGCGCACTGACACAGCGAAAGATGCCTTCCAAAAGAAGAAACAAGAAAATTTCGTTAGAAACAAAGAAAAGACTACTGAACTGTTACGTAATATCAGGCCTCCTATATGTCAGTGAATGCTCGACAATATCCTCACAGAGGAAGAAGAGACTTGAAGCAACAGAAATATAGTTCTACAGAAGGATGCTGAGAACACCATAGACGGAATATATGAGCATCGACGTGGAGAAAATATGCACAATCAGTCTTCCTATATGGTAGTGAATGCTAGATAATTTCCCCTCAGATAAAGAGAACACTTGAACCGACAGAGATGTAGTTCTAAAGAAAGGTGTTAATACCATAGACAGAACATGAAAGTAATGGAGAAATTTTGAAGAAAATGGTAGACTTGTGGAACACATAATGAACAAAGAACATTTGGAAAATTTAAGTCTTAGGAATTCTTGAAAGCAGCCTACCTGATATGTCTATATAAATGGATGACAGCAGGATCTGAGAAGGATAAGTAAGGAAACAAACATTGCTTAAAACTATAAAGCTCAGGAAGCTGTGGAGAGCTATGATCGTCCACGTCCTCAGAGGACTCGGTACTTAAAATATTTAAAAGCTGAGTATGATCTGAACTTTGGCAACATTTTTTCTTCGCTTCGTAATGGGTAATAAAATTAATTTAGGGTAACTGTATTTCCAATATTTTATTTACTCATTGGTCTTGACTCAACAAGGTTCATTTAACTTTAATCTTTCTTAATTCTTCTTTTATGTGTTTAAGTTCTTTCAAGAGGGAAACAATCATGGATCTCCACAACGTTACGGAACATTAAAAATACGAATACAGTAGATTACAGATTTCTTAGTCGCCTAAAGTTGTGTCAAAAGCAAGATTGCAACGTTTTACATTCCCGCTGACTGTACGATGAAGCCAGAAGAGAAAGAACTGAGGTACGGTATTTATCAAAGAGTGTATTCAAACATGAACTGTGGAATGTGTAAAACACGAATGTCTACTCTGTGCACCATCCTAAGGTTGTTTGTACTGTTTTGTATATCGCCTGCTTTCCAAAAAAGCATCTGCCTTAATAGTGAAAGCATTTTAATCTTCTACATTGAGAACAAAAATTTCCAAGCATGCACGAAACGCGAGTTAATCACTGATGTACAATTTATAGTCGTTAAGATAAAGAAGTGTTCAACGTCTATCTCACTGTTTGTTCAGCTATAAAAAGACTGAATGATCAGATGAAAAGTAAATGGACATAAAGATGTCGAACGAAATAGGCTTTTCGGTTGGATCGTAGGCTACGTCGAGATAAGAGAAATATGAGAGAAAAGATTCTACTTTTTGGTAAGCGTGCGCTAAAAAATTCATCACCTTGAATAAAGAAAAGTATTTTTAAAAAAGGAAGGAAGGAAGAAATACAGAAATATCACGAATGCCGCAAGAAAAAAAAAAAATTTAATTTATTTTTCTAATCAGAATCCGAGATAGGAAGATGAAAAAAAAGAAACGCAGCTAAATAAAACTCACAGCTGGAGCAAAGCGACATCTATTTAGGTTATTATTCAGACAACGAGATTAGGTTGGATAAAGAGAAGGGAAACGCTTTTTTCTTTATTTAAAATAATCTTAGAAGTGTATAGCAAACTGGTAATAGCAACCAGACAGTATAAAGTATTTTACGACCATTCTTCTGTTTCTTTATGATGTGTCCCTTTAGGACTTTGGTGATCATGACTCTCCACAATTTCCAATACATTGTAGCTCTTAATAAAAATTGTCTATCTTCTATTTCACCTAATCACTATTCTGAAATCTATTTACGTAAGCTCCTTAAGTCAGTCCCTGTTGCCTTCAATATGTCCTGTGAGTATGAAATTTTTCAAGCCCTCTTGCTTCATTATGTGCCGTAGAAATTTCAATTGCCTCTTTCTGATGCTAAGTGTCTTTTTTGTTTATAGTCTCTCTAAATCTTCGTCGTTGTTCACATGTTCAGTTCATCGTATTCTCAGCATCCTTCTGTAGAACCACATTTCTGTTGCCTCAAGTTCTTTCTTCATTTATGATGGGATTATCCAGCATTCACTACTCTATAGGAGGACTGATATCAATAACAGTTTAGTGCTTTTTTCTTTGTAATGAAATTTTCCTGTTTCTTAATATTTTGCTTAGCTTTTGGAAGGTATCATTCGTTATTACAATGCGCCTTCGAATTTCGGTGTCGCACTTTCCGTCCTTTTTTTTTTTTTTTAAATACTTCCTGAATATTGAAATTTAATTTTTGTACTTTGGTATTTTTGATATCTCCAATTTATAATTCTCATCTTGGGCTGTTCGTTTTGCTGAAAACCATACATTCAGTTTTCTTATAATTGATGTTTTGTCTTTTTTTCTTGCTTGTCTGTTGATAACATTGCTTGAGTCTTTAGTCGTAAATTTACTTATTGCTTCAAATGTGTAAAATTTTAATTTTGATACTTTTTGGAGGTTGCTATTTAGAATGGTAAATTGGTTTATTCTGAAAAAGACACACATAATATCATTCAATACTTTTATTCCTTATCTACCACTGATTTTCCTGTAATTCTCAACTACGAACAATTATTTGAAATTCACCCGACTGCCAAACTAATACAGTTATTTAATTAATGTATTTTTTTTCAATCATTTCACCCCAAGTTATCATTTAACGCCACTAAGACACGTGAATCTCTTTAGAATAAAAAAAATAATGAGAAAACTTTAGAAAGAACCGGAAACCGAATCCTAAACAGAAAACAAGTGATAAACCTCTACTCCTGTTTAAAAGACGAGAAAGGGGTGTGAACCAGTCGATAGACAAACCTATCTATTACTACTGAAAAAATAAATTAAAAGTAATAAGTAAGAGATTAAATTTAAAAAAAAAATAGTAAATAAAATTTCAGATTTTAGGCGGAGAATTTACACTTTATAATAGTTTAATTTAAGTTTCTAATGGATGATAATACTGTAGATATACAAGAGACGCATAATTAGTAGTATGTCAGAGATGTATTATTGATATTATATATCTTCTGTATAAACTGTGTAGTTATAGAAATCAATACTGCATAGTGACTAGCAGTTTCAAGTCAAGCAGTCATTTACCATACTTAAAGTGTGAAACTACCATGCGGTGTTGATTCTTATGTCCACACCATCTATATCTGTGAACACTATCGTAGTTATTGAACACTCTTCCTCAATCTATAATATATATATATATATATATATATATATATATATATATATATATATATATATATATATATATTATTCCCAAGAGGATAGAATCCAGGTAGAACTCAATGTCCAGGACAGAGTAAGAATAAGATATTTTCCAATTTCTTTTTTGAATTTGTAGGTCTGATAATTTGGATTGTGATTACGATTCCAATGTAATAAATTATAACCATGGAATATTAGTGTTGAGCCTTTTATATTATATATATATATATATATATATATATATATAAGTTATTGGTTAGGGATGAATTACATCAGGAAACAGTAGTATTAAAAAGTGCTCAATAGACATATAAAGAAAAGAAAATAGAAAATTTAACATGCAGAGATTTTAAATTAAAAAAATAGGAGATCAGCCGATTACGATATCTTGGTTTCAACCTTTCGGTATTATCAGACGATCCCGGCCAAGTAATTTTCTAACCGAAATGTTGAAATCAAGTTTTCCGTGATCGGCTGATCTAATTATATATATATATATATATATATATATATGTGAATGTATATATATATATATATATATATATATATTAGAGGAATAGGTATTATAAAGTGGACAGAGTTTTCATGTAACGCATCTCGTCCTTTAGGATATCATCGGACCAAGATTAAGAATTTTATGCGGCCTCGGGCAGTTGTTTAAATAAATGATGAAGTGCCTAAAAAGTTGATTTTTTTTTTTTATAAAAGGGCCCTTCTCTTTTAAGCACCCCACTTCAAACGACAATTTTTAAATAAGCACCCATGGTGTTAAATCAAGCATTTACAGTATAGTTAACAAATTTTTGTAAAGGAAGTGTTCAATACGAAACTAGAGTAATGATAGTTAATAGATGAAGAAAAGTTCAACGGACTTATCTTTGCGACAGACTAAATTGAGAGTATAAAACGCTCGTTAAGGTCTTAAAGGAATACAATAGAGTTATCTGTCGCTGACGAGGAACTTAAAGTCGGTTCCAAAGACAAGTCCTTTGAACTTTATTGATTATTGTTGCTGTAGTTTTCTTATTAAGCACTGATCGCTTTTAAATGCGTTAAATTATAGTAATTTTAAGTGTTTTGTGAGCGTTATCGATTTCTGTTTTGTGTATGTGTTGCGACAGTAACGCTTCAATTCTTAAATATTTTCTGATTTGAATGGAAATCTAGTCAGAATGCTGAAACTGGCTTGAATAAATTTTAGGTAAAAAAAACAAAACAAAATAAAAAAAAAAAATCTTTCTATTATAGAATTATTATAATTTTCTTTATTTTGCGCAGAAAATAAAGTTAAGCTTGATGAGTTGGATAAGCTATAAAGTCAGTTGTCAGCCAGAAGCGGAAAGCTTGCTTTTGCATACCAAAATGAAATCCAGTGGATGCTAAAATACAGGGTGTGACAAAAATACCTCCCATATATATGTCCCACATAATGGTAAGACATTATTGGCAATGGTGTCTTCATCTAAGTAATGTCTCATCATCATGTGGGAGGTATTTCTGCCACACCCTGTATAACTGTCATGGTTGAATTTCACGACAACTATCATAGGATCTTTCTAAGTCCTTGTTGGAGAAGAATTATTTTCCACCCTCCAACTTCACTCTCACAGACGAGATGTGGCGAGCCTCCCGCTTCTCTATCGCTACTACCATGGAAAGTATTCAGACGAACTGCATCTCCTTGTTTCACCAGGTCTGACATCCACAGCTAGGACCCACCATGCCACTTACATAGTAACATACCACCCACATTCCCTCTGTATTCCATCGGCGAGAAGTAAGTTCCACTCAGCTGTGAGCCCTATAAAACAGACTCGCAAGAGGATGTTTCCCCGATCACTACAATCTTAACCTGTTAACCGTTATCTTCCGCACATATCCGTATAAACTGTACTTCTTACACTGTAACCCTCTAGATATTTTGTGGAAGCGACTCCCAAGAGGATACTTTCCCGATCACTACAATTAAGTTCTGTTTAAGTCTAGGTCCAAACGTTATATTCTCCTCCTACCCACTAACGTAACCCACTATCACGAGTGGCTCCCGGAAATTGTACAGGCTGAACCTTATTGTAAAAAAAAAAAAAAAAAATACCCTCAAAACCCCACAAAAAAACGCTATTTCTCCACTCTATATTTGTGAATTTGTTATAGCTATTTACATTATTTACATTGTTTGAACTCTTGTCCTCATCTTTATTGCCCTGTTCAGGACGTTTCGGCTGTTGTACGCCCCAGCCTTCTTCAGGTGATTGGGATTTCGAACTGAACCATTTATTTGGTCCCCCGGGGTGAATTGTGTTAGTGCCATGCCTCTTCCAGATGTCTCAGTTATTTACCTTTAATTCAACTCTCCATGGTTTTGTTCACCATTGCAGCAGTCAGGTATTAAAGTCACTGGATCCAACCAACGCTTGTATCCACTGGGCCATGTATCCTTGATGATATCAGTATATGACTTTTTGCGACTTATAAGCTTAATGTCTCAGTAACCTTTTATTTTTTTTAACTAGAGCTGATATTGCAATTTTCTTGTTATTATTACTTTTCTCTAACACTCCCTATTATTGGTTCCCATATTGTATTTATTTCTATGCTTGACCGGTTTAAGATATTTTGGGGGCCTAGCATATGTGTTTTCGTATTTTCCAGCGATGTTCTCTGTCTGTTATTTCAACCTCATCCCACATTGCGGTGATCTCTCTTTTCCCTCCATATGTGGTCAGCTAGGCCTGATTTTTCTATTTCCCCTCGTGTTAGGGCTTTGCAATGTTCTTGTAGTCTTACCTTGGAGTGAGGGCAGGCTTGTTTCTCCTTTATATTTCTGACCCCAGCTGCACGAGATGGCTTACACACATTCCTTGGTCATGTTCTCTTGTATGGAGGGTCTTACTCGGAAAGGAGTCTGCGAAGTATCGAACCAATTTTGAAGGTCGTCCTGATGTTGTATAGACCACAGATCTTTTGTATTTATTCCGATAATCCTTTCACATGAGGTAGACAGACCGAAGCGGTTTTCCGAGTAGTTGTTATATTCTTGTATCCTTCAAAGTGCCCAGGGTAGTTGTTACGTTGTAGGGTACTGCTTATACGGACCATTTCTTGTTCATATCTCTAGAACAGTATAATCCGGTGGACAAAATAAAGGGTTCAGTTCGAAATTCCAATCACCTGAAGACGGCTGGAGCGTACAACGGCCGAAACGTCTTGAAATAAAGATGAGGACAACAGTCCGAACAATGTAAATAATGTAAATAAATACAATACCTCATCTCAGAAATATAGACAGATTATAGGTTATAGATAGATTAAATAACCCGGAAATAATTCGCGATTTAAATATCCGTCATATTGTATAATAAAAGTGGCTAGCCTCGTCTTCTTGGAGTAATCTTAGGTGTTTTGCTCAGTTGAACAAAACTGCATAGGAAGCACAGAAAAACCTTCAGTTGCATTATCATCCCCTCTTATATATGAGAGAGAATACGTGACAGGATTTATTATCATGCCAGTTCGTCGAATTCACCTGGCGTAAAAGGAAATAAACGCGCCCCACTTACTAAGGTTACATGTGAATGAAACCCTAAAGCCTTTTAACATATAACCTGCTCAACCGTTTCTCTCTACCTATATCCCAGTTGTAGTCATTGGCTTCCACTACCGCCAATCTTATAAGGATTTGTTGATAAGATGGTTGACCCGGTTAATTATTATCGCTTCTAGTGAATTACAGGTCATCGGAAGCATTGCCATCAGGTCGGGCTCCACGCCTAGATTTCCATTCTTATCACATCTATTTGGGGAATGTACGTGAATGATAAACGGGTGGACGGTTCCTCTAGCGTGTGTGTGCGGGCGTATATATATATATTTTCATATAGAGTGTATCTGTAGAGGAGACAAAACGAATGTGTCTGTGTGTGTGTAATGACAATTTGATGATGCGGGTTGAACATAACAGTATAAAAATTATGGACATTTCTTACACTTAAGCATTTCATTACAACAAATTCATTTGTCTACTTAAAAAATAGAGTATTAATGAGAAATCTAATTTTGGGGACATGTAATGAGGGAAGACGGTTTGAAGAATCTAACACACATAGGGCATATTGAAGGAAGGAGAAGCTAGGGAAAACACTGAGAAACTTCCTTGGCAAGTTTCAATAAATAGATGAGAATATAAGCACTAGAAAGAGAAAGCGAGTTGTAAGAACGCAAGAATTACTTAAGCAATGAGAGAGAGAGAGAGAGAGAGAGAGAGCTGATGTCTTTACTGCTCATGGAAAATATTGATACAAAGAAAAAAAATACACTATTCACAACTGTTTTGTGATACTATCAAATAGGACTCTAAAGACTAATTCAAGATTAAATGCAATATTAACCAATATATTAACCTATAATTGTTTTCAAGTGATTTTTCAAGATACAAAATACCCTTTATTTTATTCCATTTACAAATTACTCGAGCATATAAAAATCCTAGCTGTATATGTTTCCTTATTGATATAAATCAGTTCTGCCCAAACATTTTCTGGTTGATGCCGTCTTGGCTCCTGGCGCACCCCTCTCACAGCCATATGAAGACACTTTTATGAAGATAATCCTTTTTATATAATATATACTGCAATTCAAAACAACAGAAACTAATCTTAAACCTTAAACACATATATACCATTCACTTTTTCATATATGACATTAGATAAGATATCGACAGACAAACATCCATGGCTATATCGATATACCTATAAACCTAGAGCATTGTTTCCAGCAGACGTCAGCAGTCACATATGGCTGGAGTGAGGCGTATCCTGTTCAGATAACGTCCCAACTTGTTTGTTTTGTTTTACGGCATATCAACTCAATGGGTTATTTAATACCGACAAGATTTTTATTGGTGGTAATATTTTTTTTCAAAAATGTATTGCTGGTAATATTTTTCCTTCAAAAATTCATTGCTTGTAGTAATTTTTTTACAAAAATATATTGATGGTATTAAAATATATTTTTAAACTTTCATGGCGTTTTGATCCCAGTTTGGGAGTTAACTATTTGCCCATAGCTGGGATCGTAATAGGTGCAACCACCCCCGGGTCTGGTTGGAGCTGAGAACACCAGTAATTAAGAGGTGGTTCCATCCTCCTCAAAACCTCCTGATCAGAGGCCTTGTTGCTGGATGTAGTTTATCGTCTTACCCAGGACGTCTCATTTTTTCTTCTCTGCAGAGGTACAGTCGGCGTATTCTGAAGCTCCAGCCGATAGGGCGAGATTCGACTTTTACTTTGAATGGCAAAATAAAATCATGCGTTCGTAGACAAGTTTTATGTTAATTTTATTCTTTGTAAAGCACACGTGTTTCTCAAATTTAAAGGCCATACATTTTCTCATATACGTTTTTAGAAAAAAAAAAGTAAAGAATTATTACTTAGTTCTAATGTCACCATGTCGCCTCTTACCAATCCCATTTTTATTACCACCCTCCTGGATGTTTTTCACTGACACCAAAGGGGCGGTACAATCAAGTATTTGAATAACAGATATAGCTTAATATTAGCTATTCAAACGCAATGTTAAATGAACTGAAATGTGGATAGAAAGAGAAAGGTATATCTACCAATAAAATCATAATTTGATATTCTGATTTTTACATGGGATTGAACATAGATAATTGGCAACAGTGGAAAGTCTGTAACACGTTTAACTGCAATGCAGTCCGTTATTGATTTTTCTTTTAATGAAAGCAATCTTATCTTGCGATATAGACATTTTAAAAATCTTATCACGCTATCCAAGGCAATAAAGCCACTGAGAGAACAGGAAAAAAAAAAGGGAGAAACATTAAAATCGAGAACAATAAAAGAGTAATTAAGACGACAGTAGATAACGATTGACATAGCATTTAAATTTTTGAATATCAAAGTTGACTGGAAAGCATGGAGCCAGAAGAGAGTTCCACTAGTGAGATCAATACTATGGCCAGCTTTATCTCGTATCCAAGAATTTAAGTTCTTTGCTGATCGCTTCTATTATGATGATGGCGTTGATGACTAAATTCGTCACTAACTAGAAGCTTCCAGATTCAGCAAAACCTGCTCCCGTCATCCATTCCCTATCGCCATTTGCAAAAGTTGGTTGGAGGTGAAATAAAATCAGAGTAGAAGAAAGTGCCGATAGCGTGAATTTGTTTAAAGTGGATCTCAAGTCATCTATACACTAGCGAGATATCAAGTTGGTCACTGATGGAACTTAAGAACAAAGTAGGTCCAAGGATAGAACTCAGGAGGACACTTGCATTAGTGCAAAAATATCTAGAAGAGTGGCCATTTAAGACAACTTTCATTTCGTGATTTGATGAGAAAGACTTAATCAGTTCAAAAATTCGTGCAGAAATACCATAGCCTTTCAACTTGTGAAGAAGATCGGTTTGCCAAACTCTGTCAAACGCTTTCGAGATGTCCAAAGTAGCAGCCCGTGTTTCACAGTTTTTATCTAAAGCTTGATAGACTTTTTCCCAATTATCTTCAGTACACCATCAGTTGATCTAGAGAAGCGAAAGCCATATTGATTGTCTGAAAGAAGGTTCTGTGATGTGAGATGCTTAATCAATTCAGAATCGACGAATTTGAACAGCATGCACAAACCAAAAGTAGAGACAACGTTTGAGCACTATGCAAACATTACTTTGAAACGATACAACGGCATTTGGGGGTAGCATCATTTATTTGGTACAAATCTCTAAACGCTGTATAGGTTTCATTTTGATAAGCCTTGAAAACTGGTACAAATTAAATGTAATTTGTCAGTATATAATATCAAAGCTCTGTCACTTGCTGTGGTAATTTTGGATGCCAACAGTATGAATTCAATTATTACTGCGTTAAAATGAATTCAGAGATATTTGAATTTCATGTTAATTGAGTTAAGTCTTGCGATAGTAAATTGATACGAGTCTAATCTCACAATTAAAAAGTTCCAGCATATTATAGATTTCTCTTAGATTATGGAATTTGTAAGAAAAAATAAACCACTTGATATTGGTATAATTGAATTTAGTTTGAAACTATAAAAACTGCTTTTTTTTCCAACCAAAAATATTCTTGATTTTTAAGTCATCTTTCTAGGCAAAATTATATAATTTCATCTTGTTCGGTACAGAAATTGCAATATCATTTCAGTTTTAAAATGAAATGGTTAGTGGAGACTGACACATCTTATCCTCAACAGTGACGTTTATGCAGAGGGAGGAGGATAAAGAGAGTGATATGTATTGATTGATAGATTCGTTTTCTACGGTTTATCAATGACATGTATTGATTGATAGATAGATAGATAGATTCGGTTTATCAAATGTATAGATGATTGTTTATCAATGACATGTATAGATAGATTCGGTTTATCAATGACATGTATAGATGATTGATGATAGATTCGGTTTATACATGTATTAGATTTTTCAATCACATTGATAGATAGATTCGGTTTATCAATGACATGTATTGATTGATTGATAGATTCGGTTTATCAATGACATTTATTGATTGATTGATAGATTCGGTTTATCAATGACATGTATTGATTGATTGATAGATTCGGTTTATCAATGACATGTATTGATTGATTGATAGATTCGGTTTATCAATGACATGTATTGATTGATTGATAGATTCGGTTTATCAATGACATGTATTGATTGATTGATAGATTCGGTTTATCAATGACATGTATTGATTGATTGATAGATTCGGTTTATCAATGACATGTATTGATTGATTGATAGATTCGGTTTATCAATGACATGTATTGATTGATTGATAGATTCGGTTTATCAATGACATGTATTGATTGATTGATAGATTCGGTTTATCAATGACATGTATTGATTGATTGATAGATTCGGTTTATCAATGACATGTATTGATTGATTGATAGATTCGGTTTATCAATGACATGTATTGATTGATTGATAGATTCGGTTTATCAATGACATGTATTGATTGATTGATAGATTCGGTTTATCAATGACATGTATTGATTGATTGATAGATTCGGTTTATCAATGACATGTATTGATTGATTGATAGATTCGGTTTATCAATGACATGTATTGATTGATTGATAGATTCGGTTTATCAATGACATGTATGTATTGATTGATTGATAGATTCGGTTTATCAATGACATGTATTGATTGATTGATAGATTCGGTTTATCAATGACATGTATTGATTGATTGATAGATTCGGTTTATCAATGACATGTATTGATTGATTGATTGATAGATTCGGTTTATCAATGACATGATTGATTGATGATAGATTCGGTTTTGATAGATGTATTGATTGATTGATAGATAGATTCGGTTTATCAATGACATGTATTGATTGATTGATAGATAGATTCGGTTTATCAATGACATGTATTGATTGATTGATAGATAGATTCGGTTTATCAATGACATGTATTGATTGATTGATAGATAGATTCGGTTTATCAATGACATGTATTGATTGATTGATAGATAGATTGATTGATTGATTAGATAGATAGATTCGGTTTAGATTCGGTTTTATCAATGACATGTATTGATTGATTGATAGATAGATTCGGTTTATCAATGACATGTAGATTGATTGATTGATAGATA
Organism: Acanthosepion pharaonis; assembly: GCA_903632075.3. NCBI lineage: Eukaryota > Metazoa > Mollusca > Cephalopoda > Sepiida > Sepiidae > Acanthosepion > Acanthosepion pharaonis. Next base: position 6,367,285 of record CAHIKZ030003325.1, read on the forward strand.
GAGATTCGGTTTATCAATGACATGTATTGATTGATTGATAGATAGATTCGGTTTATCATGTATTGATTGATTGATAGATAGATTCGGTTTATCAATGACATGTATTGATTGATTGATAGATAGATTCGGTTTATCAATGACATGTATTGATTGATTGATAGATAGATTCGGTTTATCAATGACATGTATTGATTGATTGATAGATAGATAGATTCGGTTTATCAATGACATGTATTGATTGATTGATAGATAGATTCGGTTTATCAATGACATGTATTGATAGATAGATAGATTCGGTTTATCAATGACATGTATTGATTGATAGATAGATTCGGTTTATCAATGACATGTATTGATTGATTGATAGATTCGGTTTATCAATGACATGTATTGATTGATTGATAGATTCGGTTTATCAATGACATGTATTGATTGATTGATAGATTCGGTTTATCAATGACATGTATTGATTGATTGATAGATAGATTCGGTTTATCAATGACATGTATTGATTGATAGATTCGGTTTATCAATGACATGTATTGATTGATAGATTCGGTTTCTACGGTTTATTTAAAACCAGTTTCTTTTAGATTGTAAATTTTTCTTTTATTGTTGAAATATTAATGATTTTAGTGATACAGTCAGTTATATATGCCTTGCGTGATAAACGCTTAGGCAATACATGACTGACAAGACAGAATTTTCCCACAGTAGGTTTCAATTTCTTTCTGCAGTAGACTAGTTGCCATCCAAGGCTACAGAACCCGGTCTGTCCTGCTATTTACCCATAGCTGGTGAGGGAGAAGAAGATTCATATCTTTCCCAAGGTAAGTGAATGTAATGGATTCGACTAGATTTCGAACTCGGCTTTCCGATTACTCAATCCGAGCCGCTATCCATTAGTGATACAAGTCTTAATAATTAACCCATAGCTGGAGTGAGAAGAGGTGGGTTCATACATTTCCCAAGGGTATTTGCATGTAAGTGAATATAAGGAACCCAACGAGGATTGGAACTCGGCTCTCCAATTAACAATCCCGAGCTATTTTCCATTATACCACTCTCACATCCTAGCTTACCGTATTTACAATTCCTAAGCAGTCACCCACATAGGTACTGACCATGCTCGACATTGCTCAGGTTCTTTAAAAGACAAAACTCTGTGTAACGGAAATATGTTGGTATTTTTAAGAAGAAGAGAAGCAATATCTAGTTTAAAATCCGGCACACTAACAGATCTAATATATCAAACATACAAACACTTTCTGGTTTCTGGTCGTCGGATCTGGTAAGGTAATTTAATTTATTGCCTCTCTTATTCTCAGAAATCCAAACGCATTTTCCCTACACAGTTTTGTCTTTCATACTAACCTGAAAAAATCGAAATCAACAAATGTCGACGAAACGCGTCGTTTATAAACTTTTCAAATGTCTCATCTTCTTATATGTGAAGATATAGAAAAGTGAAATGAGGTCTTACTGGTGAGTTGATTTGGCCGGACACTGTGTGAGGGATGTGACCTCAGCATAAAAAGCAAAAGAATGCAGAAGTATAGAATAGACGGGTAATCGTTACAGGAAATTGACATCAACTGGCAAGGAGACATACATCCCGCAATCCATTTTAGTTGTCAAAAAGCATTAAAAACGTAACTCAAATTCTAAAATGCTAACAGTCTCCTAATCAAAAGTGTTGTCCGATTTCTATCTTAATATTTTTATGTAAAAAAGTAGCGAAAAAAACCCCCAAAACATGGAAAATACACTATTTAACACAATATTATAATTGGAAGAATTCTGAAGTCTTCGTGTTAAAATAAATGTCGAAGCCTTAGCTTTATTAGAGCTGATAACAGAAAAAGAGGCTACTCACTGTATTATCAGAATGAGTAGTTATTGAGAGAAAGAAAATTGCTCATATTAGCCACTTCATATAACGTCTTCTGTTGGTGAAGAAAAAAAAACTAAAAAGACTGTGTCGAGATGACAAGGAATGGTGCAGACTGTAGAAAAGACTGCATATAATTTCTTCGTTAATCTATTTTCCATTTGAATTTTCAGAATGTCTCTGAATTCCTCAATTAATTTTAAAAGAAATAAATTCTAACGAAATCAGCATTTACCATCCTAGTTAATAGACTTTGGCGCGGGGGGCGTTTATTTATTTAATTTTATTATTTTCTTAAGAAATTCTACACCCTCTCGAGGTTATTACGACCATCCTGTTTATTAATTTCCCACTTTTGACCCCCACTTTTATTAAAACCACCCAGTTTATTGCATATTGACAAAAAAATCGACTCTGCGATTGTTAAAGCACCTCTTGTAAATAGGCTCCAAAGAGTTTGTGTTCTTTGGCAAAAGTGAAAAATCCACAAGTAACACTTCCATGAGGCGAGTGCCTTGCTCTGGGATAATGACTAATGAGATAATTTGATCAACTACTTCGTTGTGACTTCTAGTGTCACTGCTTGGGGTCTTCATATTTGTGGCCATGTGCCAAATTAGGTGAAGCTTAGTAAAAGACTACTCAGTCCTGAAGCAAGTCACATATATGATGTGAATTACTACAATAGATGATATTTTTTATTCTGGGTTTAAATTATTTCTGACCAGGATTAAAAATTAAGTTTTTTTTTTTTTAGAGGAATAGGCTGCGCCAATTTATTGAGAACAGGATTACGATGAAATTCCATATTTTGAACATAGTTTAAAATAGTGGCTACAGATGCAGCCAAGAGCGTCAATGTTACTACCAATGTATGTTCAAGTAGAGATACGAATTCAGTGGCGGATTGAGTCTAAAAATATTGGTTGCTAGAAGATAAAAGGGTCAATCATTTAATATTCATAAAAATTAAAAAAAAAAGATATATATGACACAATTTATATATATATATATATATATATATATATATATATATATATATATATATATATATATATATATATATATATATATATGACAATTTATATATATATATATATATATATGACACAATTTATATATATATATATATATATATATGACACAATTTATATATATATATATATATATATGACACAATTTATATATATATATATATATATATGACACAATTTATATATATATATATATATATATATATATATACATTTTTTATATATATATACAATTTTTATATATATATATATATGACACAATTTTTATATATATATATATATATATATATATATTTTTATATATATATATATATATATATATATATGACAATTTTTATATATATATATATATATATATATATATATATGACACAATTTTTATATATATATATATATATATATATATATATATGACACAATTTATATATATATATATATATATATATATATGACACAATTTTTATATATATATATATATATATGACATTTTTTTATATATATATATATATATATATATTTTATATATATATATATATATATACTAGTCTTTTACTAAGCTCCACTTAATTTGGCATATATATATATATATTCCCCAAAAGATAGAATCCAGGATCCAGGTAGAACTCAATGTCCAGGACAGAGTAAGGATATAATATAAAAGGCTCAAACACTAATATTCCCTGTTTATAATTTATTACACTGGAATCGTAATCACGATCCAATTCATCAGACCTACAAATGGTACAATTAATTTATTTTTGTAAAAAAATGTGTATTTCTTAGTAATTTAAGTGTACATATAAGGTAAATATTACTGACAGTAGATACTAAATGTAAACACAGAATTGAAATTTTTATTTATTTTTTAAATTTTACTGAATTGGTTTATATTTTAAAATTGTTTACTGTACAATTTACATTGTAAACATTTCAAAAGCACAATAGAGTATTGCATGCAGTTCACTATATTATGAGAAATCGTTTGTTTACACTCGATGATTGTTCATATCTGACAATAATTCCTTCTGCACTCAATTCCTGTAAAAATTACTTTTTTCAATTGTGAACAACATGCATGATTCCAAATTAACAGACAGTTAATTTCTTAACCCTGTCCTTTTGAATTTTAGTTTTAAAAATTTCCTCTCACATTGACCTCGAATAACTAATAGTGTGCAAATGAATTTATATATTAAGTTCTTATTACTTTTTATTACTAAAACAGTCTGTTTCTTTATTGTATTTTTATTTGATATAGGGGGGGGCTTACACCCTCTGACACCCTAGTTAGTTACTTGAATTCAGTATCAGCAAATATTTTTATAACTAGAACAATCATAATATTGATTTTATATTTTATCGTAAATCTGACTTTCCAATTTTTAACACGCCCTTCAGAGTACTTTATGTATGTAGAAAGTAATTCAGTATTATTTAACTGAGCAGCCAGTGCTTCTGTCGATTGACATTTATAACATCTTCCTATTAAAATAATTTTTCAGGTAAATAGATTTGTCAAGTTTAGTAACATTTTTTATTCGGTATCACCCCCATGCAAGGCAGTAAAGCCACTAAGACACAAAGGGGTTACAGGGTGTGGAAGAAATAGGAACAGAAAATTTAATGAGTAGAGAGAAAAAAGAATAATCAGGAGGACAGTAGATAGCGATTGATATTGCATTTAAATTTTTGCAGATTAAAGTTGGCTAGAAAGCATGAAGCCATACAAGATTTCCACAAGCGAGTATAGAACTCACGGCTTCCTCTCGCTAGCTCAACTATAAAATGACGAGACTTCGACGCCAGACCTGTACTGCGTGTAAATTCAAGAAGTTTTGGTATTGACAATAGAGATCACCCGAACAATTAACATGAAAAAATTTATAAAAAAGGCACTGAGAGACAACTTTACGGTGATGAGCAGGTGACTGAAACCGAGCCGACTGATCAGGACTAATAATATTTTTGACTCTTCTTTGAATCGTATCAAGAAGCGCAAGGTAAACAGCAGAGGCACCGGGCCATATGTGGCAGTAATATTCTAAGCATGAACGCATGGTAGACTTATAGATATGTAAGACAAATTCCGGAGAGAAAAATTGTCTCGCACGACACAGTGAACCGACATTCTTAACAGCTAACCTACTAATGCATTCAATATAATCTTTCCACTTCATGTCAGCTGAGAACATTACCTCGAGAAGGTGCATCGAATCACTTTCCTGGAGATTAGCATCAGCCATGCTGACGGAAGGCAGAGAGGATTTTTGTAGATGATTAATGGAGAGAAGTTTAGTTTTGGAGGCGTTAAAATTGACAAGCCATCTTTTGCCCCAGTTAACGACGGACTTGAAGTAGTTTTGGACATGGACTGTCATTTTGACCTTGTCAGACTGACCAACCTTACTATCGAGACAAGAGTAAATGGTGTGTCTTCAGTGTAGAGAACAAGTTGGGAGCTGATGTCATCTGGAAGGTCATTAATGAAAAATTAAAAACAGCGTAGGGTCAAGGATGGACCCCTGGGGACACCCGCGTTAGTATGAAAGGATCTAGACGAATGGCCGTTCAGGATAACTTTCATTTCATGATTTGATAGGAAAGACTGGATCAGTTCACAAATTTATCCGGAGACTGTAACTTTTCAGATTGTGAAAAAGATCTGTATGCCAGAACCTGCCAAAGGTTTTAGAAATGCCCAATGCCCGGGTTTCACCGTTTTTATTTAGAGCATGATAGACTTTTTCCACAATTATCAACAAGACATCAGCAGTTAACCTGAAGAAAGGAAAGCCGTATTGCTTGTTTGAGAAAAGGCCCTGGGATGAGAGATGATGAACCAATTCAGTGTTGATTAGGGCCTCTAGGAATTTCCAAAAAAGAAGTAAAAGTTTAACAGGCCGATTGTTGGCAGAGTCGGACGGTTCTTAAAAAGTGGAACAACAGAAGATGACTTCCAGTAGGGAGGAAAGCAGGAGGCAGCAATGCATTTATTATACATTTTAGAGAGAACAGGAGCCAGTTCAAGAGCACACTTGTTAATGACTATTACAGGGATACCATCGGGTCCACATGCTTTGTGTTATCAATCTTTCCAGTAGTGATGGGTTTTTCCTTCTTAAATTTTTGTTTTAAAGTGTGTTGTAACGTCAACTTCTTGATTATGCCATTATTTTCTCTTCAAGTTACATGTGAGATCCCTTTTGTTGGTGTTGTTGAAAGTCTTCAAGTGATGTGGTTTCTGTTATCTGGTGTAGTTCTTTGTTTGTGGTCCTGCAGTTTCAGTTCAAGAGGTGCGAAGAAGTATGGTCATCCCTAAGAACTACAGACTTCATTCTTTCGAAGCCATTTTTAACCACTGATTTGAGAAAGTGGTTGTACAAAGCTGAACGAGTTTGGAGCTATGCATGACATCTACGCGAGAGTCGATCTGACTTTTCTGTTTAAGAACATGACTCGACCTTTTAGGTTATATCTTGTTTTTTTTTTTTTTGTAGAAATTATGTGGTGTCGAGACAAAACTACTACAATGCAGCCTATTATATGTTACATTTCCTTATCTCATATGTTAAGTTTGTTGTAACTGATCCGTTCGAAATAAAGATGCTCGACGTGTTGGTGTATTTAAAGGAATCTTTTATTTGAAATGAGCAGATTTTTATTTTACGCTGACATGGAATCTGAGTTGTCAAATTGGAATGAATTAGTATTTGCGCTGGGTTTCCAAATATACATCAAATGCGCTACTTGGCAGCTCAACCTGGTAATCTTGCTTGGAATCTGTTGAAAATATTTAATTAAAAAACCGTTAAAATAGCATTGAAAAAAAAAAATACGCTTAACGTTTATATTTTTACACGAGAAAAAGAAAAATATTGCATCCAATCTTACGTGCTGTATCCCTTCAGTACGTGAGCGATCATGGCTTCCCACAACTTCCTGTCCATTATCGCTCTAAGGAACAATTGATTCTTTACCATCACTCTCTGTCTTCAACTCACTGTTTTCCTTTTACCATCCTGCCTTCAATATGTACTGTGCGTGTTTCATTCTCTAAGCTCTCTTTTCTCCCAAAATTTAATTTTCTCTCTTTGATTATAAGTATAAATGTCCTTTTAGATCTTATTTCCCTTTATTTTCAGTCAATGGTAATCTCAACATGTGTTGGTAGAACCATGTCTGTCGCTTTAAGCCTCTTCGTTATCTGTGTAAAAATTGTCGATCATTCAATACTCTATAGGAGGATTAATATTACATACATTATAGTTCAGCAGTTTATTATTGTTTTTAATGCCATTTTTCTGTCGTTTACTACTTTTATTTTGCAGAAATCATCTTTCACCATTTCGATGCACCGTCAGATAATTAAAAATATAAAGAATAGTTTCTTTTTTTTTTGTTTGTTAAGAAGTCTAAACATGAAGGTTCCATTCTTGTTATAAAAGTATTTATGATTTCTCTCCTGGTTTGAATTAAACTCGTTTAAGAGTAAAAAAAAAACAACGTTTTAATCAACAGAGGTTAAAGATTATTAACGAATGATGGTCATATAACGACTCTCCAGAAAATATAAATAAATGATAAGGAAGATAAAACCAGCTTTTCAACAGAATCAGTTATCACGGCAACAGCGGAGCTAAAAATGGAATAGAAAATAAAGACAGTCGAAGGAAAAGCGGAAAGGAGATTAAAGCAATTTGTGGAAGAAGATAGAGGTATTAAAAGAACTAACCTAAACAAATACGTACACATGCATTAGTGTGGGCGCACACATACACACACGTTAAATATGAATGAAAAGGGGTAGGAATGTCTTACAGGAAACAATAGGAATATCAGAATTTACTATGTTTATAAAGTGTTTTGCGTGTCTGATTATTTGTAGCGTTTACATAAACATTGAGAAACTACAACGATCTGTATTATTTCAAAGACACCCACGTATGTCTTAGCGAAATGAGGGTAAATAAAGATTATATATATATATATATATATATATATATATATATATATATATATATAGATAGATAGATATCACATGAATAAAGACAAAAAAAAAACTTAGCCTCCTCTGATGGTCCTTATCTGGGCATAAAAATAGTAACAACCACATTCAAAATTATTATGGATAATAATAATTATATAAAATAAACAACTGCTCCTTACAGTACAATGTATAAAAGTCTAACAAAATGTACAGTGTAACCCGGATATAAGAGAGACTTTCTCTGGTCCCAAATTAGAGCCTGTGTTAATGTATATAAAATAGACTAAACCCGGATATAAGAGACTTCTCCGGTCCCGACAACTCTCTTATATCCGGGTTACACTGTATCTGTGAACAGAAAAAGAACCTTATAGACAACATATTATTCATATGTAATCATAAATTCAACCACGACCATGTCATATTTTTAAAAGAGAAAATAACTTAGGAGAAAAAATATTGAGGGTGCCGTTATCAAATCTTATCAAAATATAAATCTGCATCCCAGGTTTTTTTCAAATACCTCCTTCCTATAAATATGAATTACATTAAAAAAAACTTACTCCCTTTTTTGTTTATTAGACATAATATTACACCATTTAGCCTCTTTCATAATTTACCTAGACTTTTCAATTAGCCTGTAGTATATTTATAAGCATTCTTAAATTTAAACATGTTGAAAAACTAATATTTTTACCTTTATTTATAAATACTTGTTGCAAAATAAATCCACGAGAGATCGAAGCGCGTCGACTAAATTTTCCTTTTGTCTATTCATATTATCCTTTTACAGAATATATATATATATATAAGTCATATCTGAAATTTCACACACAAACATTGTATAATCTCCAGTTTTCATTAATTCCACTGTCTTTCATTAAGAAATAATGTCGGGTAAAAAAAAATCCTTTAAAATGAATAATGTTAGCAGGTATAGATTCGTAGAAGTTCCAGTGAAAAACGCGCTTTCCTTAAATAAGTAATTCCAAACTAGTAGCAGCACACTTAAGCTCAAAAAGTGATTTTCGCGATGAAAAAAAAAAAAAAAAAAAAAAGAACAAAAGAGAAAAAAAAAGGGTCCCAGGTTCGATTCCTGTCGGAGGCGCAGTTTTTCTTTAGTAGGACTTTTCAGTTTCAAAATATATAAAAAAACAAGGGTAGCAACACAAAGGCGTGTATCCACTAATATAATGCTTATAGTAATAACATTCATATTATATGTGTGTGTGTGTTTGTTTACGTGGTGATCAATAAATATTTCTCTTTCTTAAACAAATATAAACATTGTAGTTTTACTGCCTATTTAATTCATATCTGCATTTATATACTGGAAAACCACCAAGGACTTACATACATGGAATGTACACAACGTCAGATTTTATTATGCAAGTGAATGTTTTTCATAATAACCGGTCGATCTTTCGGGTGTGCATATGATGTAATAGTGAGTCGAAATGAAAAATCGGTGAACTGGGTTCAAAACCGGATCGTGGTTAGATATCTCTGAATTAAAAACCATATGTAGCTCTAGTGGAGCACATATTTGAACTGTAACTAACTGAAACTAGTTGCGGTAAAAACCACAGGTTCGGACCGGAAATGAGTAGCCATGCTGAAGATGAGAAATCGGACCGATTTTTTTGTGTGCCATCATGTCGAAACAACTTCACATTTTGCAAAAAAAAAAAAAAAAAAATGACTGTTGCGACAGATTCAAAAGACAGAATGAAATTTGACACCCCCCACGACAAAAATATCTAAATATTAAAAAAAAACAAAAAAACTATATATTAGAAGCCGTAACTAATATAAATTACTCTCTCCATTATATATATAGGATTGGTGTATATGGAATAAATTCCAATAACCAACAATTATCATCCTTAAAATGTGCTCAATACAGAGTAGAGGGAATATAATTATTTATTCGAAAATTATAACATAAATATGTTATAAAATCACTACAAAAATAGCCATTTTGTTTCAACACCTCTGGTGTCTTATCAAGTGATGATGTTATTATATATAATCTAGTGAGCCAGGAACTACCTACGTAGGTTTCACATAAATGGATTACGGCATTGGACATTTTTATCGGCCTACTCGGATGTATTTGGTCCTTTCTTTTTTCTCTTTTTTTCCAAGATACTTATTTGTTTTAATATATTTTTATTTGCGGGTTATCCGGGTTTTTCTATTTTATATATATATATATATATATATATATATATATATGTGTGTGTGTGTGTGTGTGTGTGCGCGCGCAGGTATGTAGAAAAATAAGAAAGAACACGTTAGGTAAATAATCCGGAGTTCTTTAGTATTTTTTTTTTATTTTTAAAAAACAGTGCTCCATACAGAAGTAGAGCTTAAATTATAATTATTTTTTAAAATTATTTTTAATCATATTTTAAAAAATAATATATATATATATATATATAGATAGATAGATAGATAGATAGATAGATAGATAATATTAGTGGTAAATATACATACATATGCAAAATATATAAAACCCATATATGTATATTTTTTGAATAAAAATTCCAAGAGGATAGAATCCAGGTAGAACTCAATGTCCAGGACAGAGTAAGGATATAATAAAAAGGCTTAAACACTAATATTCCATGGTCATAATTTATTCCATTGGAATTGTAAATACGATCCAATTCATCAGACCTACAAATTCAAAAAGAAAACAGAAAAAACAACCCCGGAAATAAAAACAGAATTTAGAGAGAGTGTAAGTATGAGGTTTATAATTTATGAGGTTTATTAATTTAAGGTTTAATCTCCCTCCTCCTCATACTTACACTCTCTCTAAATTCTGTTTTCTTTTTGAATTTGTAGGTCTGATGAATTGGATCGTATTTAAGATTCCAATGGAATAAATTATGACCATGGAATATTAGTGTTTAAGTTTTTTATTATATATATATATTATATATATATATATATATATATATATATATATATATATATATATATATATATTATAGAGAGAGAGAGAGATTAGATAGATAGATAAGATAGATTTGCTGTATCACAGCTCTTCAGTGTAGCTAGACGTCCGAAATACGACAGATTTGACATCAGTCAGAGATCCTACCCCTAGGCTATCGTCGCACGGCAGAGAGAAAGGGAAATTTTAACGTTTTTTCTATACGAAATACGCCAGCGACCCGGAGACCTCAATTTGTGCTTGAAGAGTAATACATTAATAGCAGTAGGAGCCCCTGTTTTAAAACCCCTCTTTCTATCGAGAGTTCAACCTGATTTTCCGGGAGCATATATATATATATATATAGATATATATATATATATATATATTATAAAAATGTACTGTTGATTTTTGTTTGGGGACTTCACTATTTGTCCATAGGTGGACCAGGGAACAAAAGCAATTAAAAAGGTGGTTCCATGCTTCCATAAAACCTCACGACTTGTGGCTTGCTGGCGGATGTAGTTAATACCCAGGACGATTCGGGTTTGAATTTCACTAAGAGGCGACTTCTTCATAATAACAGCTTAGACACTCCCAGGTGTTCGGTATCGTTGGGAAATGCCCTAAAACAATATCACGGGTCAATTCAAGCGTAGTAGATGCAACTGTTCGGAAGCTGTTGATAGTTGTACTGGTACGAAATCACAAGTCACTGTGACGGAGGTTCTACGCATACACGCCTTGTTCAACAATTGATTACGCCAGATTGTACCCTTTTTTCCAAGGCCCGCTAGAAACAAATTAGATTTTTGAGTATTTAAAAAAAACAAAAACAAAAACAAAAACAAAAAACAAACAGCAAATATGACTGAGCAGAAGGACATAACAGAAGCAAGCATCCAGCCATTACAGTGTTGATCCTTATTTATTTTTGCTGAGCTGTATCATTTCCTTTCTTTTGTAGAGAATCCGAGGCCGATTATCTTCCTTTGGATAAAATGAAGACACGACGGTCACATAACGCGTGGCGAGTAGCAAACACCAGTTGCTATTGAGCACGCGTAGAAGTAAAACGGGTATGCCCACGCCAGTTGCAGACAGCGGAGAAGCAAGACATGACTGTCTACGGGAGTTAATAGAAAACCATGTGGTTTCACCAGGTACATAGAAGACACCACCGGCCTGCTTGTTTTCCTTTCAAGAAATATTACAAGTAAAACGATCGAAAATACTATAGCCCTAGAATATAAATAATAATAAAAAAAAATGTCCGAAAAGTCTCATTTTTTTTTTTTTATAAGTTTGAGATTGAAGCATTCCTATCTACTTTTCTTTTGGCTTCCGATTTTTTAATTTTTCATTATTTATTTTTCAAGGACTTATCTTTAAACAAAAAAGCCTTCAATGTAATACGCCTCGATGTCCAATGGAAAATCATCAAATTAAAAAAGGAGGAGGGGCAATAGCACAAAAAAGACTTTTCCTCAGAAAGTTTGAATCGACACAGCTTTAAAAATATATATTCTTTTACATAAATGCCAAAAGTTTTATTAAAATTGAATCAGTTTTTAGGACCCCACAAAAAAAGCAATGATATTTTTTTTATAGTAACTGTGTTTACACTAAGTAAATAACGTTTTTAAATGCAAATATTTCCGATTCTAATTTAATTCTAGAAATAATAATTAAATCAGATTTTCTCATTCTTTTAGCTTTCGATAATAAGAAAAAAATTTTTAGAAAATTAAGTTTATACATATTTCAACGCTTTGTTTTTTTTATTCAGGAGTCCAATTTTCCGCCATAAAAATTGAAGATGCCTAAGTTATTTTGATTTTTCATAAACTCTGTTGTATCAAAAAAAAAAAAAAAAAAAAAATAACCTCAACAAAATTCTGTCGTTAAATACATTAGTAAAGAATATACCGCATATATAGCTAATAAAAAATTGGTTTGTAGTTTTCTGCCGGATGTAACAAAGTTAATAGCGTAAGTTTATATTTGAACGTTCCCAGATTTTTTAAAAATCTGCGAAAATGTGAAATAGTTATTCCGGTTTCAATAAAAATTTCCTGCGTTCAATTTTATCATAAAATATCTCATAACATTTAGAGAAATATTTTTCTTTAGTTTAAGTTTCAGCGGGGTTAATTGCTTTTATAGAATGCTATATTAAAATTTTAACAGTATAAATTAGTCATGCAAACATTGCAAAATATCGATCTATAAATAGAAAAACAAAAAACAAAAACTGTATAACTGCTTTACAAAAGAAATTTTAAAAGCCCAAAATAAAAAAAAAGTTGGCATCAAGCAAGTTTATATTTTATTTAAAAAAAAGTATTTACTATCCAGTATTGTTATTATTTAACAGAAGAACTTTGGATAGTTAGACACTTACATGGCTTATATATAAAGAAGACAAAGGAATACGAGAGTGTGTAGTTAACTCTACTTTCCTAAAAAAAAAAAAAAATAATGAAAAAAACAACAAAAGCAAAAACAACAAAAACAAAAAAGCAAAAAAAGCAAAAACAAAAAACAGCCAAAAAAAAAAAAAAAATCGCCACTAGGGGATATTTTCTGCACCTATAAAAACGCTGTAAATATTTTCTATCATTCTCTTTTTCCTATTTTCCTTAGACACGCTAGGATGTACGTCTATAGTGAAAATGCATTCTCCATTGGAAAACGCACACACAAACGCAGGTAGGCAACTTCATTTTGTCTAGGTCTTCTACAAACACACGAACAATCCACTAGTTTTTAAATGTTTTCTTGTATGTTCATTGTTTTGTCACATACATACAATATCATTGTATTTGTCGCTTGCAACAATGTAACTTTTTGTCTTGTTAATAATACATTATCGTTTGTTTATATATATATATATATATATATATATATATATAGTGTGTGTGTGTGTATGTATGTATGTATGTGTTTTAGTTTTAGTTGTTTCTTTGTATTTTATTACCCGGACACACATGGAAGACCGCCATTTTTTTGGCGGGGTGATAAACATTCCAGGAGACACGTGTTTCGCAACTCAAACACCAACGTACATACATCTGCAACAAGATAGTATAAGGAGACAAGATTATGAAACGAATAAATAACCACGACATTCTAGACATGGGCACACATACTAAGAAAAAAAAACTTACCAAACACTAATAAAAATTACATAAATTATTTTAACTTAATATAAAAATAACGAAAATGAGAAAATCGGCAGACAATTGCTGATACCTCCCGATGAGTGCACCGACTGATTACAAAAAGGTTCGTCTACGAAAATCAGGAGTCGGTGTGCTAAATATAATATTAGTTAAGTGAAAATTTTTATATTTGTATTAATCACACACATATTATGCATTCATACACTAAAAGAATATAATAATGATTCTCGAAATGAGAATTGTTTGTTTTTAATTCTCCGAAATTTTATTATTTGCAATATAAGATATTGAAATAAACAAATTTATCAAATTAGCCATAAACTTCTGTTATGATTGTTTTGTTTTTTGTTGTTTAGTAAATAAAATTTCAGAGTTTATGCAGAGACGTTAGAAGTGTAGAGTTGAAGTAGACTTTAGTAAGGACCAAGGGATAAACCTTTCTTCCTGTTCAAAAGCCCGAAGAAGAGTGTGAACCGGACGATATGCGAACCTATCTAGTCCTATTGAGCGAAAAAAAGAAATAGTAAATAACATTTCAGAGTTTAAGTGGGGATGTTAGTGGTTTACTTTTTTGTCTTAATGAATTTGAACTACTTATTTAGACTTGAACATAGATTAAGTTGCGTAATGAAAGGTCTACTCTGAATTGCAAACTGTGGAGAGAGCAACTGGAATTGCTTCCCTATCTTAGATGTCATGGCAGAAATAGTAAAGGAGAAGAGCCATGATCGTCCATCCTTTTTCATTAAAAAAAAACAAAAACAAAGTTCAAAAGTAGAAATGTTGATCCGGAAGACCGAGAATGTTTCGACAGACCTGCAGTTATTGATGGTGACAAACCAACTTAAGAAGAATCCACGTCACACGACACAAGACATTCAAGAAATAATCCATATATCTCATATGAGCATTGCAAGGCTTTTGGAACGCACCAACGGTTAAAGAATCGAACTGCTGATAATTAAACACCATCTTTGATTGTTAGGACATGTAGCAAGAATGGAAGAGTGAAGGCTTCCGCGTCAATTCTTCAGTGAGTTCACTTCAGAAAAAAATATTTGAAAATACAAGGGCCAACTGAAAACAACACTGAAAGACACTGGGCTTGAGCCTAAATCTTTTGAAATAAGCACAAGACTGTACCAACTGGCGATGTTCCATCACCACTGGAACCAAAAATTTCGAAGCCACCAGAAGAGAAAAAGAAGTCAAACGACAAGAGAGAAAGGCTCGACAAAATCAACATTGACTACATAGTAACGTTGGTGGAGGGCAATGTCATCAGTTCTTCCATGCAAGAATTGGTCTACTTAGTCATTAACGCTACTCTCATAAAGGAAGCGACCAGAAAAGAAATTACATTCTTGGATACGTTTGGTTTGCTTTGGTTTGTTTTATGGCATATCAACCTCAATGGGTTATTTAATACCAACAATATTTTTATTGCTGGTAATATCGTTGTTCAAAAATGCATTGCTGGCAACATTTTTTTTTCAAAAATGTTTCGCTGGTAATATTTTTCCAAAAACGCATTGCTGATAATATGCTTTTCTTCAAAAATGTATTGCTGGCTATATTTTTTTATCAAAAAAATGTATTGCTGGTAATTTTTTTTTCAGAAATGTATTGTTGGTAATATTTTTCCAAAAAAGTTGCTGATAATAATTTTTTCTTCAAAAATTCATTGCTGGTAATAAAACCGATTTTTACATGTTTTGACACCATTTTGGAGGTCAACTACCTGCCCACAGATGGGATCCCAACGGGTGCCACCACCCCGGGTCAGGTCGGACCTGGAAACACCAGCAATCAAGAGGCGGCACCACGGACGTCAAAACATCCCGACCAGAGTCCCTGCTGTCGGATGCTGTTTATCGTCTCACCCAGGACGCGGATGTAGTTTATCGTCATACGCAGGTCGCAATTCTTAGATACGTGAATTGCTACGATGTTTAGGTACCACACTATTTAACGAAAAAAAAAACAAAACAAAAAACCAAAAAAAATACCCCCCAAAAAAAAAAAAGAATCGAGAAAAAAGAAAAAAAAAAAAAAATTCAAAAAACCCCCAAAACAAACAAAAAACAAAAAAACCGCATTTCCATCTGCCATTATTTGTTCAAATGTAACAAAAACGACTCATTTGTTTTTTTCAAAGAATGATCAGTAGCAATGAAAAGTAAATTGTTTAGAATAACGTGGCATGTAAAAGGTCCTGGGGAAAACAATATGAGCCTCCTTTGAATACTCCAAAAGCTGGTCTGCACCCGAAGGTGGTGGTGGTGATGAATGTCTGATAGAATTGGAAAGTCACTGTGTGCTATGAACTCTTTCTATAGAATCAGACGCTGAATTCAGATAACAATTTATCATGACTATCTACAATTTCCTTTCTCTTGTAGTTCTTAAAACTCTGTCTTTCTGTTATTTCTCCTAAATCCGGTTTCGCCATTGTAATATATGAATAAAGTGACGCTGCCGACACTGGAGTTTGAACACAGATCACCAGAGAGCAAACACAGGCGATCCCATTTTGAATAAGTAGATCACGTGATGGTAAAGGAAATGTATATATGGGAGTTAGCGTGACGTCTAAGCACTTTACGGATTACTTCGGAAGTGTGCTGGTCAAACTCCTTGCCTCCGGGCAGAGAGAATCCCCAGACAAGGCTATGCCGAAGGGCAGAGTCTCGTCTCGGGAGACAGCTACCTGACCCAGTTTTTTTTTTGTTTTTTTTACGGAGAATTTTTGACCGAGTCTACGGGAATACCCCACTATAAACTTGGTCTTGTGCCACATCCGACCGCATAGGGTGGTTAGTGAATATTATCACTTCACGGATTACTATTCGGTGGTTACTATTCGAGCGAGTATTATCGAGAAAGTAGCATGAGTGTGAGTGCTCTTCGAAGGCGTCTGACACCATTATTTTTCAACGGCTTTACTATACGAGTATTTGCGATTACAAAGTTTCTACTACAACGAGCATTACAAAAGTGGCAATGAGTGTTCGTTGACATCACATAAGCCATTCATTTACTCAAGCTAAGTATGCTAAACGTTGTTTTCCTGTCCCGCTTGCTGTCTGTCCCGTGAGTATCAGATTTTCCAAGCTCTCATTCCGTATTATATAAACCTCAACTCTCTGTTCCTGATGTTAAGTATAAGTTTCTTGTTTTCATTTTCTCTAAAATTTCAGATACCTACTGTTATTAATGTCAATGGTTTGATGAAAAGCATCCGGAAATGGCAAACCGGAAGAACGATTTCTTTAATCAGGCATATTTGCAGACCCGACAGAAATTGGTGCAAGTAGGCTGAGATGTCCTACTACAACTGCCATTCTTATTTGACCTTGAATCCTTCGGATCAACACTTACTTCGATTCCTAAATATTATCTTAATCGGAAGTACTTCAATTCTCTGCAAGTCTGTAAAAACCATATAAATCAATTCATTATCAAGAAAGATGCCAAGTTTTGGGAGGATGGAATCATAAATCTGCCTCAAAGATGGCAAAACATTTCGCTGTCTTTGAAACAGCTTCATGAAGAAAATAACACTTTCACGTTAAAATAGATTTATGTACAAATATTTAAATATTGTCTTTGAATTTTACTTAAAATATTACGAATTTTTGTCCCGACACAGTAGCTTTACATGGATACGTATGTGAAAGTTTTTTAATGGTATATAGATATATCAAAGAGTAAGGGACATGAAAAGTATATAAAAGTCTTCAGAAGGCAAACTTTATTTTGCTTATTTAAAATGGATGACTAGCAAACAGAGAAACGCAAATAACATTCATGATCCCAATCATAAGTAGGCAAACATTTACTTATTAGAACGGCAAAGAAAAAAATGAAACGAGGCTGGTGGAATGTTTGCTATGATAGCAATAATAAAGTCAAGAAGGGCCTTAAGGAGCACGACATCTTTCAACGCGAGTTTCGTCGCTTTTCAATTGATTTAGATCCTCGTCTAAGAGGAACGCACCCCCGAGTCAACAGCCACACTTCTCCCTGTTTCTATTCGAGGGCGTTTCTTTTTAAATTCGGTGAGATTTCAATGGCAATAATCTGGTTAACGCCTTTTACTTTTTTAGTTAATGAAATTGGTTTGGACGACGAACCAGTTTTATTTCCGCCATTTCTCATAGTGTTTTCTGTAGATATCAAAGACATGCGCAATAGAATAAAGAACAATAACAAAGCAGAGAAGATAAATAACGAAATGTCAATGAAAAACTTAAAAAAAGATCAACATGAAAAAGTTTTTAAAAAATTATTCGCCCATGAAAGCGTTTGAAAAAAAAAATCATTATTATTTTTTTATCTGACTGAAGCTGATAATCCAAAATTGAAACTATTTTGTCTATATTTCTGAGATGAGGTATTATAATTATTTACACTATTTACAATGTACAGACTGTTATCCTCATCTTTGTTGCTATATTTATAGCGTTTCAGCCGTTGTTCGCTCCGACCTTTCCGACCATATCTCGAAGGAAAAGGGAGATCACCGTCCCTTGTGGGATGATGTTGAAATAGACAGAGAACATCACTAGAAAATACGAAAACTTAAGGAATCAGCGCATATGCTAGGCCACAAAAATCTAAGCGGGCCAAGGATAGAAATGAATACAATGTGAGAACCAGTAATACAGAGTGCAAGAGAAAAAAAATTATTGCAATATGAGCTCTGGTAAAATAAATGGTTACTGACACATTAGATTTATAAGTCCCCAAAATTCATACACTGATGTCCCCAAGGACACATGGCCCAGTGGATAAGCGCTTGGTTGAAGTAATCCAGTGACTTGACCTAAATAACTTAGAGAGTTGAGTTAAAGAGAAATAACTGATACGGAGGTATCCAGAAAAAGCATGGCACGTGGAACTAGAACAGTATAATCCGGTGGATGAAATAAAGGGTTCAGTTTGAAATTCCAATCACCTGAAGAAGGCCGGAGTGTACAACGGAGAAATTTTGTGAATATGGCAACAAAGATGAAGATAACAGTTCGAACATTGTAAATAATAAATATTTTTTTTATCCAATACAAGGCCCAAAATCTACTCATGGTAGAGAACTTGTAAGTGGAGGAGGCAAGATATGCATATTATGAGGATATGTAGGATAGACAACAGTTAATCCTAGTCTTGAAGAGATTAAAACTGTAATGATCGGAGAAACATCCTCTCGGGAGTTTATTTTACAATTTCTTTCTTGAGTTTTTTCACTTTCTTCTGACTATAATAATTAATTCTTTGATATGATGGTTTCACAAAAGTAACAACTTTATTTTAAGATCCGATAACTCGTGATAAATAAAATGTAATAACGGAGGATATAAGAATTTCACAATGATAATCATTCGTCCCATGACCGCGTGTGATCATTCATGCGTATCATGTCTTTAGTAAGTAGATCAGGCGAAGCCCATTCCTCTCCAGGTCCATAGCCGATGTCCTTTAATTTTAAGACTCACTTTGGTCACAGATATTTTGGCTGTCGATTCCATTGAGGGAACCCACTGCCTTGGCTGTTAATTTCAGTCTAAGAACCCTTTCACTCAGCGCACTGGCTGAAGACATAAATATGGAACCCAGTCTACCGGCCCCCATTGCGTCAGATGACTGTTGACCTTACAAGAAGGTTCATCCACTTTTTGATAGGTTTTGTTTTTAATCCTGCTGCCTGTTTAGTTACCTTCCTCACCAAAAAAGCCTGATGGTAGAAACCGGTTTAATTCCCGATCACCCGACTATTCGGCAGGTAGTGATTGATTGATTGATTGATTGATGGTATATCAAATCCTTATGGGTAATTTAATGCCGAAATTTAATTTTCTTAGAGTTGAAGTAATAAAAATATGAAGTTATTCTGCTTTCACAATTGAATACATGGTAGAGGTTGCTCAGCTTTTGTGCATATACATGTTTGTGTGGACATAGTTACAAGAGGCGATATGTGTGTTTTATGTTATAGTTTGGAATAGAGTGATTTCTCTAAGAATTTTTAGGATAGTATATTGATTAATGTCATGAAAGAGTTCTTTCATGTTTGTTTGTTGGTTGATTGATTGATTTTGTTTCGCAGCATATCAATCTGTGGGTTATTTAATGCCGAAATCTAAATATTTTGAACGCAATTTCATGCCTTCAACTTAAGATAAAATGTATTGTGTGTCATTTTAATACGAATAGATATTGATGCTAATTTTTTATATATATAAAAATGTATTGCTGATATCTTACTATAAAAATGTATTTTTATAATTTCATAGTGTTTTGTTTTTGTTTGAGGGTTCACTATTTGTCCAGAGCTGGGACCCTAACAGGTGTTACCACACAGGGTCAAGGTGGATCTGGGAACAACAGCAATTAGGAGGTGGTTCCACACTCTTCAAAACCTCCAATCTCCCAATCAGAGGTCTTGCTGCCGGATGTAGTTTATCGTCATATCGTGGACTACCGGCCGATAATACTGGTTTACATGGTACATTTAACATTCGTAGACCTGAAATATGACTGCTAGAGCAATCGTCACTAAATTGCTGAATTGGTATATAGATTTTATAAGCCAATGTGAATGATTCTAACCGGGTTATAAGAATTGTGGCGAAAATTACCATGCCCAAAGAATAGATAAAATAAATGGCGTACGCTTGCTTTCTCTGTTAAGAAAGACTTACCTATCAACCCTCTGTCGCTACTTCCATGAAAAATGTTCTGACGAACTGCATTCCCTATATTTCCCAGTTCCGACTTTTACAGATAAACCTCACAATGACATGCACACTGTGGCTGAACCACCATCATCCTTTTTGTATTCCACTGGTAAGTCACATTTAAACATCTTGAGCCGCGACGTTTTGAAAATACTCTTGAAATAATGCTTTCCCCGATCTCAACCTCTTCAAGTCAACCGTTATCTATCCTACATATCCTCATAATATGCACTTTTTACTTAAAATCCTCTTCAAGTCTATGGTCAACCGTTATCTATAACTACATACATTTATTATCTAGGGTTATCACGACCCTAAAATACTCATTCAGTAACCCATCGCCTTGACCGGTTCTGAACAGTAACGTAAAAATATAAATAAATCAGTTTGGTTTATTTTGTTTTACGGCATATCAAACTCAATGGGTTATTTAATGCCGACAACATTTTTAGGATAGATTCGTATGAATAGAATATGTATTCTTTGGTTTAGATTGGTTTGGTTTATTTTGTTTTACGACATATCAACCTCAATGGATTATTTAATGCCGACAACATTTTTTATTGCTGGTAATATTTTATTTTCTCAAAGATTTTTTTCTGGTAATATTTTCCCTTCAAAATTGTATTGCTAGTAATAATTTTTTTCAAAAAAGTATTGCTGGTAATAGTTAACTATTTGCCCATAGCTGGGGACCTAACTGGTGCTACCACCCTGGGTCAGGGTGGACCTGGGAACACCAGTAATTAAGAGGTGGTCCCATGCTGCTCAAAACCTGATCAGAGGCCTTGCTGCTGGATGTAGTTTATCGTCTTACCCAGGACGCGGATGTAGTTTAATAAGTAAATTGGATAGCATAGATATTTAGTGAGCATGTTATGGCATAGTGTCATGGTAACCTGCGAAGATCGAACTCACTACGGTAGGGATTAGCTTGTTAAACATTGTACCTCAGCGTAGCATCCGAAATGAATACGAAAATGCAAATAACGGTTATTGTTTTGGTGGATTTAACTTTAAAGATTTTCAAACTCATGCCAACTGTTCTCAAATGATCATTCTTCTTTTGATGATTGTGAGAGAAAAGAAAACGTAGGTGTTTTAAGTTTGAACTTGAGTACAGAATTATGGTTCACTGAATGAATATTGACGCTGAGTAAAGCGAAAAAAAATGTTACATTTCTGGTTAGAGAAGAAATCAATAGTTTAAAAATGGTTGGAGAATCTTGAGAACGATTAATTTCTGTGAAACAGTTCGCCTCGAAATCCGTATTTACAGAGACATTAATACCAAACGTAGCTGAATGTAACACAAAAGACAAATTTATTTGCAACAGTTGTCGGGAAAAGTCTATTAATTATTCCGTTTTAACGGCATATCAACTCTTGGTTATTTAATGTAGAAAAGATTATATTTGCACTGTTGTTTCCATCATTCTTCAGTTGTGTCTCTTGAACAGAAAAAAGAGTCATAATTTATGTCTTTTCTTTGATAGGGTAGTAAAATTTAATAGAAAAAGACCTAACTTCGATAGTCATAGAAAATAATATTGTGTTAATGAAAATACATAACACTTTTTAATAAAATAATATTTGAATCGAATAACTCTTAATAAAATAAAGCTTATATTTTAATTTATTAACATATTTAACTTTTATTTTTAAGTATGAAATAAATTAAAACATTGCTCAAAAACTGTATATGTTTTAAAATAAAATATTAGTTATTTTCTGTTATATTTCCTACTCTAACGAATCGTACATTTTGACTTTTTTAACTCACCCTATGCAATGCAAAATAAAAAAGAAATCCAAGTTTATTTTGGCAATAAAATAAATATTAAAATATAAATAAAAGCTACAAAATTAAATTAGAATAAAGATAAATTTAAAAGAAAAAAGGCAAATAAAGAAAAATAAAATTTAAATAAAAAATTACTGACCACAATATTGAAGTTGAAAAGAAAGCTAAGTTAACATTGTGGTGGATGACCATTTAAATCAACAGTGAAATTAAGTTCGGTAGAAAGTAAATGACTTTTCACACCTATTATATATATATATATATATATATATATATATATATATATATATATATATATACACAGACGTAGGTGTGATATAGCTCAGAAAAGGAGAGAAAAAATCTATGCTTCACTAAAACTACTAACCTTTAATGTGAGTGAGAAAATGATTAACAATGTTCATTTGAAAATCTTGTTATAGTATTAGGTTTCCAGTTTATTACGAAAGTCATCAATTTGTAGAAGCATTGTCTCACTGAAATGGAATATTTTCTCATGTTGGATGTATATATATATATATATATATATATATATATATATATATATAGGAAAAATAACAGAAAATAAATAATATTTTATTTTAAAACATATACAGCTTTTGAGCAATGTTTTAATTTATTTCATACTTAAAAATAAAAGTTAAATATGTTAATAAATTAAAATATAAGCTTTATTTTATTAAGAGTTATTCGATTCAAATATTATTTTATTAAAAAGTGTTATGTATTTTCATTAACGCAATATTATTTTCTATGACTAACGATAGCTCGTCGTGGAGATAATGTGATCGCACGATTTATTTATTTTTTTAAAATATGAGACAGTGTAGTGATAATAGTATATTGCGTAGTATGCGATGCAACGGGGAAGAAGAATCCCTTGGAGGGGGAAACGAAATACGTCCTGCGGCATCCTGTGGGGGAGAGAGAGAGATTGGGAGCGTTGCTTTTATACTTTTACAACGCCACCGAGCGAAATTAGAAGTTCCTTGGTAGACAAGGTGGGATAATTCCACAGTCATATTTCTTGTATAAGCACGAAAATATAGTAAAAGAAAGCAAAACAATGTAAATAATATCTATGAAGTAATTTTTTTTTAATTTAGAGGAGAAACGTTGGTTTGATATTTCGGGTCACAAGCTACATTCGTACTTTGATGCTAAAACGTAAGCGAACTATATAAATTTAAAAAAAAACAAAACAAAACAAACAAAACAAAACAAAAACGGCGAGTTAGCATCAAATGAAAAAAAAAAGTTTTTTTTTAAAGAAAAGATCAAGAAAAAGTGGTTTTATGTTTTTACTTTTTGAAACTTTTAGAGATCATTTATCGTTTATTCACTTAACTTGTGCTCATGAATTGGGGCATAATAAGCTCTTTAACTTCTCCAAAAGGATTCTGGGTAAGGAGGTAACAGTACCATAAGCCCGTTTAATTCAACACACGTGAGCGATACTAGGGAGAAAACGAATGTCTTTTTAGCGAAATACTAACTGAAGAATAGTAAGTAATGAACAAACAAAAATAGCGTGTCTAGATTTTGCTTGTATCGACTTCATGACTCTAAACGATAGTAGAAAGTCTGCTCCGAAACTGTTACTGCCGTTATATTTATAAAAATAAAAAATGATTCAGGTGATTAATATTTCCGCACAATTTTACGAATTGACAGTCTAATATTTTATATAGTCTGGTTGATATTGTTCAGCGGCATATCAACGTTTATGGGTTATTTAATGCCGAAATCTAATTTGAACACAATTTTATGGCTTCAACTAAATATATATTTGAACGCAATTCTATGCCTTCAATTACAGATAAAATGTATTTCTGGTCATTTTGTTTTAAAAATGTATAGTTCGTCATTTTTTTTATAAAAAATATTTTGCTGTTATTTTTACTATAAATATCTATTGTTGGTCATTTTTTATATAAAAATGTATTGCTGGTATTTTTACTATCATAGTGTTTTTGTTTGGGGATCCACTATTTTCCCATAGCTGGGACCCGAACAGGTGCTACCACTCTGGGTCAGGGTGGACCTGGAAACAACAGCAATTAAAAGGTGGTTACAATTCTCGTCAAAACTTCCAATCTCCCAATCAAAGGCCCTGCTGCCGGATGTAGTTTATCGTCATACCCAGGACCGATTTTCAATAGTAAATATATCACCTTCAGTTGAAATGTTATTTTTCAAGTAGAAGACAAATACAAATTCTTTTTAAGTATTTTGCAGCTTCAGCCGGTGTACTGTGCTTTATTTGTATTTCT
>CAHIKZ030003326.1:0-82500 GCA_903632075.3 Acanthosepion pharaonis
TTTTATTGAAAAGAGATGACAATTCTGAGCGTTTATAAATAGCTCATAGTTAAATAAGTCCAGCATAAATAAACTGTGGCCTTAGTCCGACATAAGTAAGGTGTGGCCTTAGTCCGACATAAGTAAGGTGTGGCCTTAGTCCGACATAAGTAAGGTGTGGCCTTAGTCCGACATAAGTAAGGTGTGGCCTTAGTCCGACATAAGTAAGGTGTGGCCTTAGTCCGACATAAGTAAGGTGTGGCCTTAGTCCGATATATAAGTAAAGGTGTGGCCTTAGTCCGACATAAGTAAGGTGTGGCCTTAGTCCGACATAAATAAGGTGTGGCCTTAGTCGACATAAGTGAACTTGGCCTTAGTCCGACATAAGTAAGGTGTGGCCTTAGTCTGACATAAGTAAGTGGGCTTGTCCGACATAAAAGTAAGGTGTGGCCTTAGGCTGGCTTTATATTATTCTCTTCAAAGTTTGGCCAAATCAGCTATTCGCGCGCACACAGCATTTCTGTGTGTTAATGGCAGTCAAAGGAAACGAGATCTACTAGGTAGGGTATTAGTGACAGTGAGAACTTATCATAGAGACAGAACGTATGTGGTCTTTTTTTTTCTTTTTTTTTTTTTTTTTTTTTTTTTTTTTTAGCAGGAAAAGAACCACGATGCCAACTACGATTTAGAGATGTCAAACTCAAACTACGCGAAAGTACATAAGCGTAAATATCTGGATAGTGTTTTAACAGAGGATGGAATATGTGACACAGAGATCCAAAGACAGTTTTTTTAAATAGTAAAATATACCTTCCAAACAATGACCGAAATTCTTTAATATTCCTTTAAAGTGCTATGTAATATCCATCTTCCTGTATGGCAATGAATGATGGAAAGTCTCCTCACGGACTGGGGGAAAGCTGGAAGAAAGAGAAATGTAGTTCTACAGCAGGATACTGAGAATGCTATAGGAGTATATAAGCAACGAAGTTTTAAGATAAATGGAAACAAATATCACATTCGAATTATAAAGAAACAGTTGGAATTTCTTGGAAATAAGGCTTGGAAAATTTGAAATTTGAGGATATGTCAAAGGCTAGAAGGGGGGGAACGGCGAGTAATTTACCTAATGAACTTGTGTAAATGGATGGCAAAAAAGGGGAATGAGAAGAACAATAATAAAAATCCTTGCTAAGAGCTACAAAGATAGGAAGTTGGCGAGTCATGATCGCCCACGTTCTTGAAGGAAGACATTTTAAATAAAAACTATCTTGCCTACAGCCGACTCTTCAAACTTTAAAAATACTTTCTTTTTAAAAGCATTTATTTAATAAAAAAAAAAATCCAATGTTTTACCTCATCAGTAACTGGGCTAAATCTGAATCTAGACTATCCAACAATGCCAAAGAAAAAAATGTAAAGATTAAATGTTCTATTTTTGTAGACTATGGAAAATAAGCTCTTGTTTTGGCTGCATTAGTAATTTTTTTCGATTTTTCTTCATACGTGAATTCTATACTGGCTGCCAGAGGCAGATTTCTCCGTATTATACATGCATATATGGATGCAATCGCAATGTGTAGAATCTTTCTAAACTCTGCAGAGAATTGAAGACCCGCTTAGATTTTCCTAAACAATGAACGGTTTCTTATGGCTTCGGCCGACTTTTACCGGCATACTTATTCTTGGGACGAAAACAAAAACATAATTAAACTTGTGCTAAGATCACGATAGTATTTTTCTTGATGCATTTGTGTTCCAAACTCTAATTAGCTTGGAAGATTTCCAGATTTTATTATTACTATTATTATTCCGGCAGTGACTGTTGCAGACTCGAAGGCTTAACTTTTACAAAATGTTCCTCATTAGAAAATTCTATACGTACATCAAGAAGTCTGTAGCCTAACGAAGGGGAAAAAATTCAAAATTGTCCATTTTTGTCGTTTATGCTCCGTGTCCCGTCAGGACGAAAGTAGTCATATCCCTCCACATCTTCCTGACACTTATAGCTCTTAATAACTTGTTTTTTGTTATTTCTTCCAATGTTACGCGCTGTCCCGTGAGTATCAGATTTTCCAAGCCCTCCTTCCGAATTACTTGCCCCAGAAACCTTCACTGCCTCTTCCTGATATTAAGTATGTTTCCTTTTTGTTTCCGTTCTCTCCAAAACTTCGTTGTTGCTTACATGTTCGTCCAATGCTATCTTCAGCATCTTTCTGTAGAATTGCATTTCTGTTGCTTCAAGTCTCCATCTTTGAGATTGTCCAGCACACTCTGCCATACTAAAAAAAAAAAATAAAATAAAGTGACCTCTGGTTCAGCATAAAAACTAATAATGATAATTTTGAGGAAATAACTTTTAATTCCTTAATTCACTCCATAAATGTTCAAAACCTCACTTCGGATTGTGACTCAAATTCCAGTCAAAATAGATTTGGGCTGAAAATCCAATTAAGGCCGAAAATTGAGTTTTTCAAATCAAAAATTCTGTGTAACTTCAAAATATGAAGTGAAGTAATCTCTTTCCTTGGCGTTTTGGTTTCCTAAATTCACAAAGTTTGGAAATATTTTAAACGGAATTTAAAACATTTTTTAAAATACAATACGGGAACCAGTAATAAGGGGATCCAGAGAAAAGCGATAACAAAAAAAAAACGATTTTTTAAGACAAAAGGTTTACAATACCCAAAAATTTATACGCAGATGTTCACAAGGACACTTGGTACAGTGGATAAAAAATATGGTTGCTGAAGACATTAGGTTTATAATACCCAGAAATTCATACATAAAGGCGTTGGTTAGATCCAGTGACAGGACCCAAAGAGTGAGATTCCAATACCCGGTTAAGGCAGTGGAGAACTTAGAGAGGGGAAATAACAGGAGATAACTGACATCCATTAGACATGACACGTGGAACTAGAACAGTCTACCCCAGTGAGCGAAATAAAGGGTTCCGTTCGACATTTTAACCACCTGAAGAAGGCCGGAGCGTACAACGGCCGAAACGTAATAAATATGGCGACAAAGATGAGGACAATAGTCTGAATAATGTAGTGTACATTTCTTTTTTTAAATTTAAAAATTCGTTATAAATTAAAAATCGGTACAATCACTTTTCTTTTTTTAATCATAAATTCGAATTTATAAATGTTCTCTCATCTGAACCCAAATCTAAATGTTCAAGCACTAGATGAAGAGCAAATTTTCAATCCGGGGATCATCCTGATTCCTGACTGTATAGCAAGTGTGGCCCGATTTAGAGGGGTTTCAGGTATACGGGCGGACAGATATAATTTGCCCTTTATCTATTTAGAATGTTAAATTGTCTATTTTGCATACATCCAATAAAAGTTTCTATTATAGAAAAATAGAGTACTATATTTTAAATATACCTTAGGTAAGCGATTATTAATTCAAGTCATTAAATGTTTATCTCCTGTTGAGAATCGGAAAATAATTTTACTGATGCTTAAAAAAAAAATTATACACTCTCAACATCAGCCACTATGTGTTATTGATAAAGTGACTTAATTTTTTTAGATTCAAATAAGTATTTATGTACTGAATTATGGCCAGATCTGAACAGGCGGTTAATTGTATGAAATGTTCCAAACATCGGTTTTGAATAGGTAACTTGTGAATTGGGAGGTTTAAAATGAGTTGTAATACTTGTTCGACGAAGAAAGAAATTTCAATATTTGGGGAAAGGTAAAAATATGACCCTAGAAATAGATCCTTGACGATTTCGATGTCTGTTTAAGGGCTTTTAAGTTTGTTTTTGTTTTTTTAATTTCTCATTCTTTCTTTACAACAAAATACATGAAAGAATTTTCAACTGTCCCTTTTAATTGATGCATGATTGGCTATCCTCGATGCGAAAAACAAATGGGGTAAAGGAATTATCAATATAATTTGATTTATTCGAACTACTGTTATGTTTATTACAGATGTTGTTATAGACCCAGTTTCGGCGAAATACCCTCTAGTTATCTTCAGGTGTCCATCGTTTGATAGATGTTATTGAGCTTCTGATACTAGTTTTTGAACAAAAACTGGCCATTTCAGCAATGAAATGCAAATTTATCAAAAGCAGTACGAACTCTCCAGGATAGCCAAATATCGAAATAATCTGACATTAGTTTTAAAAGCTCAGAAAATACACGACTGTAGTGGATATAGGTGTCGATTCAATATGTGGCCGTGAGTTCAATCCCTGGAAAAAGATTAAAAATTATAAGTGCAGTGTGTGGGTGTGCCAAATCAACTCTTCCGCTCCCACTGGTCCGATTTCAATGATATCATAGCTCATTCAAAAGCCCTGGAAAAATTATGCGCATGGACTGAATTTCGTTGAGCTCAGATTCAGGGTTACCAGATTATGCGAGATTAAAAATATATATTAATACATTATACTAACCATTATTGTTGTTTTCATGGTTCAAAGGAATAACTATTTTCCTTTTGTATCCAAAATTGAAGTGCACGTTTTATTATAAGCTAGCTTAAAAGCCCCTCTATTGGGCTAGCTCCTGTGGAGGAATCTTGGTTTGGCCATCATCACAATAGCTAGGGAAGAGTAAATGCGACAGGCATCAATAAACTACAGAACTCAAAATTGATCGCTGCATTTAAGCATTGAATTAATATTTAAGCTTACCTTTTAAAAATTCAACGATAATTCTTCTTCGACTGCCATTTAATTTAAAGACGATTTGATGTACGTAGATTCTTATTTCCCGTACAAACAATTTTTTTTATTTCATGGGTGACACAACAGGAAAGTTTATAAGATAAAATATAGTGTAAAGATAGAAAAATAGATATATACATTCAATATTTGAAGAGTTAAGTAAAAAATATTATGGAATCTCTGCGAATTTGGAGCTCGATTCTCCCACGAATTCTGAGATTAAAAATCCCCAGCTCTACTTTATAGTAATTTGGTATTTACTCGCCCAACCTCCACAACGAAGTGACACAAGGTCGGTTTAATGGGGAGCGTGTAACCTGACTAGGAACATAATTGCCTGGAGCTCCAGCAATCGTCAGTTGAGAGTTGTTGCAAGCAGAGGGAGCGGCTGTTCCCCGGGGACGGCACCTCTTAATATTACAAACTCACTCAAGTGAGAGTAATTTATACATTAAAATCTCAATATCTGTATTATATAGTATCTACTTCTGGCCAATATCACTCTTCAGGTTTAACTAATTTGCATATTGACTTTAAAAAATTGTCATATTTGTAAAAATGTTCCTTAACTATAACAAGCCAATTTATGAATGAAATGTACATTTAAAATTTTTCTTTCAAAGATTTCAAGTGGTGAATATATCTTACTTTGCGAAGCTTGCTAGTGTGCATGATTTATGGAATCTCGTGTAACAAAAATAGAAAACTGCAAAAGATTTAATGTCACTAAAATCCTCATTAACCAATCAGCGACGTTATTTAAAAATGCGCTGAAGACCACTGACATTTCAATCATGTGTTTGCGACGAAATTTGAAAGTGCGTTCTAGAAAATAATCAGAAATATTTTCCTCCTAAAAATAGATATTTAAAAATTTGGGTAAAATATTTAACATATATATATAATCATATCATGAATTTACGACCTGCGTCTACTATTCCGCGACCGTTATCGTCACATATCGTCTTCTATGTCAATATAACATAGCATCTTTGATGGTTTGATCAAGAAACAGATTAATAAAATGGACAGTTTTTTGTTGTTTTTTTTTTTTTTTTTTTTTTTACCCGAAATTTAAACATATAACGGAGTTTAGAACGGCTCATGATCACACATAAGACATTTATTGTCTGTTATATTTAACGATATATATATATTTTCTCTTGCCCTTTTGTATTATCTTTCAACTAGTTAATCCGTCCTCTTTTCATATGAAGCTTTTCGTTAACATCTAAGCTTGTTCATCTTTGAACTGACAGATCGCTTCAAGTGGGAATTTATAAATTTCCAATAAAGTAACAGTTAACCTTATCTGGATAAGAACATAAATTTATTCGCTACACAATCGATTTTGATATTTATACGAAATAAAAATCCAACAGCCAAAAGCTATGGTAGCATCAATTCTTTTCATTCTAAAATAATTCACAATGAAGAGGCACTTGTTTTAATATACAATTATCTATAATGCCTGCAGTTGCCCCGTCGTAAGATAAGTCGACTGTTATAATGTAATTCTTACAGCGTTGCACACACTTGTTGCCTTTGGTCAAAACAAAGCTTAGCCAATGACTATTATTTTAACCTTTTGTTTAATATAAAATGCATAATTTGTTTTTTCATAATCTACATTGGCATCTCCACGATTACTCTGTTTGAAATTTCTTAAAGTAATTGTTTTCTGATTTTGAGATCCTCAAATAAAAACAAAATTATTTTTATTTGTCTATATTTCTGAGTTGTGGTATTGCAATTATTTACGTTGTTCGGTTTGTTGTTCTCATCTTCGTTGCCATATTAACGATGTTTCAGACATTATTGTACGTTGTCCGGCTTTCTTCAGATGACTGGAATTTCGAAATGAAAGCTTTATTTCGTCCACCAGATAAATTGTTCTAGTTCCATGTGCCAAGCCTCTTCCGGATGTCTTGGTATCAGTTCTCTCCCTTTAATTCAACTCTCCAAGTTTTGTTCACCTCTTCTGTAGCCAGATATTGAACTCACAAGTTTTGGGATCAACTAGTTTTTATCCCTTGTGACATGGTACGTGAAACTAGAACGTCTTACTCGGTGGACGAAATAAAGGGTTCAGTTCGAAATTCCAATCAAATGTAGAAGGCCTGAACGTACAACGGCCGAAACGTCGTGAATATTGCAACGAAAATGCGAACAATGTAAATAATTGTTACTGTTCACAATTTTTTTTCTTTAAGATTATATTAATCTTTTTTCAATTAATAACCCACTTCTGCTTCACACCAGTGTAAACTAACGTTTCCTTCCATTTCGCTTAATATGAATTTTCTAAATAAGGAAACTTATATTCGTTGAGCGAGCTGCCAGTGAAATGTTTCTGTTAAAACAATTTTTCAAGAAAATGTTTTTATTTTTTTGTTTTTTGCGTTTTGTGGGTGTTTTGTGGTTGTGTTGTTGTTTTGTGGTTGTGTTGTTGTTTTGTGGTTGTGTTGTTGTTTTGTGGTTGTGTTGTTGTTTTGTGGTTGTGTTGTGGTTGTTGTGTTGTGGTTGTTGTGTTGTGGTTGTTGTGTTGTGGTTGTTGTGTTGTGGTTGTTGTGTTGTGGTTGTTGTGTTGTGGTTGTTGTGTTGTGGTTGTTGTGTTGTGGTTGTTGTGTTGTGGTTGTTGTGTTGTGGTTGTTGTGTTGTGGTTGTTGTGTTGTGTTGTGTTGTGTTGTGGTTGTTGTGTTGTTGTTTTGTGGGTTTGTTGTGTGTGTTTGTTTTTTTTTTTGTTCTTTTTCGGGGGGGTTGTGGGTGTGGATTTGGTTGTTTTTGTTGTTTTGGAGGTTTCTTTGGTTTGGATTTTTTTTTTATTGGTTCTGGGTCGAGTAGCTGTTACAGCTCTTTCCAGAGCTGATAGTGTTTCTTTCCTAACCTTTTGAAGTAGTGTGAAGATTCAACATCTTATGTCATTATTTTCTCTTTGAGTTACATGTACTATCCATTTTAGTTGTTGCCGTTGTTGAAATTCCTCAAATAATGCGTTTTCTTTTTTGTGTATGTATTTCTACCGCACCAGTTCACAGGTTTTGAAGGATGATCCTAGCTAAAACCCACTTCATTTGTTTGAAGCATTATTTCCTTTTGTTAACCATTACTCTGGGAAAACGGTTGTATGCAGCCGACTTTTTAGACACTTCTAAAACTGTAATCATAAACTACAATTTTGGAAAGTGAAAGAATTTTCTGGAATATGCTGAAAAACTCTTTTTGAATAAAAACACGAATTTTAAGCAAAATGGTCAGAATATATGGAAGAGAAGTATATCAATTTAAAATAATGCAAGAGGATATGGACAGAAAGTGCCGAAAGCTGAGCTTTAAAATTTGTTCGGCGTGATTCGAACATGATAAACGTTTATTTATCATGAATACTAAAATCTAGTTTTTATTTTTAGCCCCTTGAACTTTCAATAGTCAACATCGAGAAAGCAAAATCATTACAAGTTTTATTTGTTTAAAAGGCGATAAAGCTCTCCTCCAGAGTTAAATGAACGCCTCGGCCCAGATGCTATTTGAACCCATTTTCTTAATCATGTGCGAATTAGGCACTTTTTTGCTGCTTCAGAAGTCAAGCTTACTGCAAAGGCAGCTGTAGGCGCTTTATCAACATTTTACTTGCGTCTGTGAACATTTTAGTCTGCAGCTCTGGAAAACTCTGATCATTTCTGAAGATCATGTGAATTTTTTTTCACGTGCCTCAGCTCCTCACAGGCCAAGAAGAAAGGAAATTACTTCGTGAAAGGCTAATTAAATTTCCCCTACGAGCAATCTTTTTTTTTTTCTTTTTTTTTCATGCATATTCGCTGAAGTTTAGACATGCAAAGTCTCGACCTGCCTTCCTTAAGCTCGAATGAAATTGACTTTAGCGTCACAATACACACACACACACACCTCGCATATATATATATATTTGGGCAGCAAACTTTCTTTTAAACAGGTTTCGTTAAATATGACATAAAAGGAAAACTTAATTTGTACTTTCCACCCTGAACTTTACCAGCGTTTTTATCTTTCCTGAGTCAGAACCAGAAATAAAAAATGTTTTTAACTCCTATTTTTTTTTTATAATAGCATTTCCATAAAGATGTTTAAGTACGTTCACATCGGCGCAAGTATAAATAATGTCCCCAATGTAAAAAGCTAGTAATACTAGCTATATGCCATTGAGAAGCTGTAAAGTTAATATTTTTTCTGTGAACGGCCTCGACTTAAAAAAAAAAAAGGCCTAGTTTATTTGCTCGAATCTGCCGTAAGAACAAATGTTCTTCACAACTCTTGATATTTTTAATTGTTCTATTTCATTTTAGCTAGTTGTTCGTTTTGCCTTAATCATCAATGAAACTTTATCATAGATCTGTATGTATAAAGCATATATATATATATATACACACAATGCTCTACGGATCGCCTTGAGCACTTTTTTTAATAAAGATAAAAAGCTAAGAACTCTGAATTATAAATGTCACTAATATATGGTAAATGAATGTCCTAAGAACTACAACTATTGCTCTTTGTTCTGGTTTTCATTACTGAAATATTCTGACCATGATATTCTCTTTATCTGTAGAACCAATTCCCTGTCGCCTTAAGCATATTCCTCGTATGTGACGAAATTGTCCAGCATTCACTCTTTTCGTTGTTGCTGTGAGCACTTTTTAGATTCCAGTTATTGGACAGCCCTCTTGGTCATTTCAATGCGCTTTAAAATTACCCTACTTGTCTGATACTGACCTTAGCTGTACGCAAAGTAGATGGCGTAGAAATTAGCAGTATAAAAAGTGGCTCACTCTTTCACTTTTTGTTTTTTTTTTTTCTCACCTGGTAGTATTAGACAAAACTGACCTTGGTTCCACTGCGAGAGACTTCTAAAATGACGGTTTGGTTTCACGAATTTATACATACGTACAAAATCTAACCTATCAGGTCCTTAATATTTTGCCAAACATTCCATTACCAATTACTTCACCCAGAGTTTAATTCCCGCACTTGGCGCCTCAGATACGTAATCCACCCCTTCTTGAGGGTTCCAGTTTGCTGACAATTGAGCATTACTTTTGCCGTTAATCTTTATTTTTTTTCACTATTTAATAGTCTTTCATTTTTTTTTCCTTTTTAAATTTGTCACCAATACAATGTGGTCTCCTTCATTTCTTAATCACAGTCCTTTATGCAACTCGCTGATTGATATTTTTTCCTGGGACAAAGAAGATGGCTGACAAGAAAACGGAAATGCGCACACACTCTTCTAATTTGGATTTGTCCTTCGGAAAGTAATCAAATCAGAAAATTGATGACCATCGTTAAAATTTTTTGTCGCTATAAGGTTTTCTAAAGCTGGCCTGAAGAATGTAATTTTAGTAAACTAAAACAAACTTCATTCTTGTATCAGTCACTTAAAATGAGTAAAATTTCGAGAAGCATAGGAAATTGCCTAGAATAATGGAGCGAATTGCTTCTGTGTCTTGCGCATCTCCATGGCCGTGTATCAGAAAGACAGATGCGAAAAAAAAGTCATTACATTTTCTCGCCTCAAGCACACGTTACTTCATCGAACGCATTTCGTTGTGAAAAAGTCTATTGACGAATTAAGGAACACAAATTAAATAATCCATGATTTTTATTTCTCTCAAGTTGTTCAGATTCGCCCAAACATATCCGTTTAGTTGTGAGGACAAAGATGTCGATCCGAACTTCTCTGTGTATCTACTGGTATTTGTAATCGACTTATCTTAAAGAAAGTATGATTTCATTCGACAATCACTTTCTCTTTGCCTATTTTTACAGTTTTATTTTCCTTTTCTCCTCCACTGTAAATTTCTTTCGTGCTGTTTCTGGTACATACAGAATCATCTCTAAAACGTATTGTTGATAAAGCACACTGGTTTTAATAAATTTTAACATCCTCTTAGCAACGGACTATTGTATTCATTTTTTATCCCAATCTTTTCAACTGTTGGGCTTAATCAGTTCTATATCGATCCAGGTAACCTACAGTAAATTTAGAACTGAACCCTTTATTTAATATACAGTGGCTGAATGTCTACGTTTAGGGATGTCCCGTTTAGTTTGCTTTAGTACTGCTCGATTATTTCTCGACCTCTTTCCACTAATGCAAAGTACACCTTGCTCGGACCAAGAATGGAATACACAATTACTACGTCACCAAATTAACGTATAAACGCTTCAACTAGGCTATTATTATCTAGTAGTATTTTGGAAACAAGGCGAGCAATAAGTGAGTGTTATTAAAAAAAATAACTAGGTATCTCTAGGTATGGGAAGCGGAACGAAAACATTCTACCTGTAGATTGGAGGCC
The DNA here is from genome assembly GCA_903632075.3 of Acanthosepion pharaonis. Classification (NCBI taxonomy): domain Eukaryota; kingdom Metazoa; phylum Mollusca; class Cephalopoda; order Sepiida; family Sepiidae; genus Acanthosepion; species Acanthosepion pharaonis. The sequence continues at coordinate 11,002 of CAHIKZ030003326.1, forward strand.
AATCCTTTCAAATTCTTTGCATTTTTTTTTGTACATTCAAACCCACCCCCCATTGCACACACGCTAAACATTTCATGGGGTAAAAAAACGTATTCAACAAGAGACAAATCATCGCCAACACAATAACTCGTTATTTGATAACAATCGTCTACAAATGTAGATAGAATTTTTAACACGACACTGGACCATTTTAAATGAATACTGTATCGTAATTAAAAGTATTGCCTTAAACATAGAATTTAAAATTGATTCTTAATCTAACGAAAAGCTGTATTTATTGAGTATATTTTCTAGTCTTCCTTGAGGCTGGTGATATAAGGCTCTGAAAATATCGGTTCATTTTTGGTCACCTTTAAGCATTTTTTAGCTCTCTCAGTACCGAGATGTGGAGAGGGTAACTCCGGGTCCTGTAATCAACCTCATAATCCGAAAATTTTTCGGCTTTAAATATCGAACAAAGGTTCGATAAGCCGTAAAAAAAAAAACCCTAATCAATCACCTTTCTTGATGCCCATACAAAAGGAGAAAAGAGGGCTTAGAAATTTGAAACCCTTCAGGACATACATGAAGGCATGAGAAGTAGGTAGAAACAGCGGTAAGGTCGTTAACGAGTGTGAGTGGATTTCACGATAAAGAAGGATCGGAAAAGGTTTTTAAAAAATACTAGCGACAAAAGTTGTGGGAGCGGGTCTATGATTGCCAACATCTTCAATGGTGTTGAGATACATTTTACTATCATTTTAAAGCAGAAAAATATTTTATCGGATTCAAATAGTGAACATTGATGTATTTCTAGTCCTGTATTTAAATGATCTTGATTATGAATAAAATTATTACACATTTCCCCACTATATAATACGCACGTTTCTTTAAATTTAACTTCGGAAATTATCTAGCGTAGGATAAACTTTTGTTGAGTAGGTGTATTAGTTCTGACGATTGTTACGCACACATTCAATTTCACCAGAATGCCTCCGACCCGATAACAAAAATTAAATCCATAGGAATTATGATGGCAAATCAAATAAATTTTGTCTATTCTTGTCACATGTGTAACTAATTATGTTAGTTCATTCGTAACGCTCAAAAATTTATGTAAAGATTTTCTTTATATTTTTACGGTCTTAGCCTGAGGCTGAAATAAAGAGAATCCCTAAAGCCTTCATTTACAAAGTTGAGCATTCCTCTTTTTTTCTTTTTTTTCTTTTTTTTTTCTTCTCTTTTCTTCTCTTTTCTCCTCCTCCTCTTTCTTTTTCTCCTCCTCCTCCTTTTCTCCTCCTCCTCTTTCTTTTTCCTCCTCCTCTTTCTTTTTCTCCTCCTCCTCTTTCTTTTCTCCTCCTCCTCTTTCTTTTCTCCTCCTCCTCTTTCTTTTCTCCTCCTCCTCTTTCTTTTCTCCTCCTCCTCTTTCTTTTCTCCTCCTCCTCTTTCTTTTCTCCTCCTCCTCTTTCTTTTCTCCTCCTCCTGTTTTTCTTTTCTCCTCCTCCTCTTTCTTTTCTCCTCCTCCTCCCCTTTTTTTTCTCCTCCTCCTCTTTCTTTCCTCCTCCTCCTCTTTTCTCCTCCTCCTTTCTTTTCTCCTCCCCTCCCTTTCTTTTCTCCTCCTCCTCTTTCTTTTCTCCTCCTCCTCTTTCTTTTCTCCTCCTCCTCTTTCTTTTCTCCTCCTCCTCTTTCTTTTCTCTTTAATCAATGTTTCCCTAAAATAAATGATTAGTCGTTCTGCTACTATTTCCTTTCCAATTGTAACTATTTATAATATTTGCGTTTACTTATCTTTTATTGTCGTATTCACGACGTTTCGGTCGCTGTACGCTCCGGACTTCTTCAGGTGATATACGCTGGAATTTAAAAAAGAACCTTTTTCGTCTAGTTCACGTGTCATACCTTTCCTTGTAGCTCAGCTTCAGTTATTTCCCTTGAGTAACTCAATTCTCCAAGCTACCCCCACTCAAATCTAATAGACATGAATACAAAATGGGAAACAGTAATACAGTGCTAGTGAAAAGAAACCAGGAATTGTAATGAGCTCTGGTTAAAAAAAAAAAAAAAAAAAAACATTCAATGTGATATTAGGTTAAGTCCAAAAATCATACACTTATGGCCCAATGTATAAAAGTAGGTACCTCCATGAAATCGCTAAAAAAAAACAGCATAGCTTGATGAAAAAGACGCCAACCTTGCCGAAAACAAAATTTTATTGTCTAAATGCTTATGTTATTATTAAGAGGAAAGACCAAAGTTTTTTTATTTTTAAAAAAATTTCCTTTTTAGAACATTCTAAATTTTGATTAAAAAACCTTTTTTCTATTTGTATCAGCGGAACTAGTAAATAACATAAACAATTTTTAGCACGTTTTTTTGGTATGACACACATTAATTTGAAAAATCGTGCAAAAATAGAAATAATTATCGGATGTTAATGAAACTTTCAGGAACTATTCACAGATGATCGAAATTATAAATGTTTTTTTTTTATGAAAGTCATGGTAGAAATATTTTTTTTAAATATTTATTACCACCCCCCATAACTAATTTTATCAAAACGTTAGAAATTCGATCGCATCGGTTTTAGTGATTACAATAATTAAAAGCACAGGGCTTTGAGGAATGCAAATCATGTTGTTTTTTTTTTTTTGTTTCTAATTGGATACGCAGTACCTGAAAATCAGCTCTGAATTGTAACATACAAAACTCAATAAAACAAAGATATTATTTAATTTCAAATGCTTTTATTTGCTTTTAGTTGTTTTTATGAATATGGACAATATTTTCTGAAAGCAAAAAATTTTTTCGATGAAAATGAATTTTAATACAATTATTTATTTCATTAATTATAATAGATTTTACATTTAAGTTGTTAAAATATTATAAAATTAGTTAAAAGCCGCATCGGCTTTCATAAGTGTCCTTATGAGATAGATCTTTTTTTAGCGCGTTGTAAATTGTATCATTTTGACTAATCAGAAGATCCCCAGTAATTTTGTGCTTATAATCGAGCTGTAATTATAAAATACGGAAGACCAACCAGAATATAATTAAGTTGCATTATTTGAGTTAAGCATTGTTCTCCGCTGTTAAGGCATTTACTTTTGCGAAACACGTGTGGAGAAGTTAATTTGATTTTTCAATTTCAACTGAGAAGGGTACCTACAAGTATCAGTATCATCTTATGAAATTTATATGATCTTATTTTTATATTAATCTCAGTTATGACATTTTTCCATAAATGAAATATCAAAATTAATAATAAAATGAATGCAAATACAAATAACAGTAGAATGTAATAAATGTACATAAAATTATAGTATTTTATGTACAATTCTGATAAAATTTCATAAGAAAGGTACCTATAAATTAATTAGATACCTTTCTTAAGAAATATGAAATTTAATGTCCCTCTTAACAGTTTTATTTTAATTTCTTTACAATATATTTCTCATAAAGCATCATAAACGTAAAGGTGAAAGCTAAGTACAAAAAAAAAAATTAGACCGCTGAAAGTTTTCGTTAAAAATAACGGGGTAAATAATTTGTTCACGTAAATGTAAATTACTTCACTTTTCTCCTTCCGTAGAACAAATTAGCCTCATGGAATTCGTAAATATATCATTCATCACATGTCAAGAGACGCGAAAGTTTATGACCTGCTTTGTTTTATTTTCAAATTACATTTTTTTGGCACAAAAGCTAAGTTAAATTTGGTTCAAAAAATATTTTAAATAAACATTATAATTTCTGATTTTCTTAAAATAAGTTTTGAAAAAATGATAATTGATATTTAAAAAATTTCAAAGTCAGATTTCCTGTTTTTTTTTTAAATGGAAAAAAAATGGTCAATTTTGCTGACTCAAAAAAAAAACTAGATTTTTAACGAAAATTTCGGACGTGCTAGGAACGATTAAAAATGGAAAAAAAACCCCAAAAATACTTTTTGACCTTTTCCTCTTAATAATAACAAACATTTAGACGATAAAATTTTGTTTTCGTCAAGTTTAGCGTCTTTTTCATCATGCTATGCTCTTTTTTTAGCGATCTCGTGGAGGTACCTAGGTATTATGTACACTATTTACATTTTTCGGGCTATCGTCCTCATCTTTCTTACCATATTTATCACGTTTCGGTCGTTGTACGCTCCGGCTTTCTTCAGGTGGTTGGAATGTTGAACTTTCGCTCGTTGGGGTACTGTTCTAATTCCAAAAATACTTTGACCTTTCCTCTTAATAATAACAAACATTTAGACGATAAAATTTTGTTTTCGTCAAGTTTGGCGTCTTTTTCATCATGCTATGCTCTCTTTTTTACCGATCTCGTGGAGGTACCTATATAAAAGCGTTGACTGAAGTAATCCAGTGACTTGACTAGAGTTCAGTACCCAGCAGTGGTGAACAAAACTTTGTAGAGTTACCAAAGGTGGAGGGAAATAATTGAATCCAGAACATGCTTGGCACTAGAAATATATATACAGTGTGACCCCCCACAAAAAAACGGGAACTTTTTAACAATCCAATAAAACCAAGAGTGATGGAAGAAAAATATTTTATTCATAGTAATTGAAACCTTAAAACATGCCATTTAAGAAACAATGGAATTTTCATTTTTTTTTTTTTTTTTTTTTAAATTACGTCCTGTAGATGGCGTCCTCCTGTACGAATGCATTCTTGAAATCTGCTGTTGAGATTCCGCATTGACTGCTGCAACATCTCAGCTGGGATACTGTGAATTTCATCTTGAATTCTAAATGGCGAAATGTTTACTTGCTCAAGGTCACTGTCTCGCAGTGTTGCCACTTGCTCATGTCTGGCAAAACGCACTTCAAAAATTCGTTTTTTTTTTGTGGGGGGGAGGGGATCACCCTGTATAACTTGAAAAAATTCCGGAGAGTACAACGGCCGAAACGTCGTGAATCTTACAATAACTACGAATCCGATCAATGTAAATAGCGTAAATTTGCGGCGTTTTTCGTTGCTATTTGTTTTACTCCAGATCATTTTGGCCAAGGGACAAAAATCATCTTATATGGGGTAAAGTAGTACTGAGAAAAACCTACTCATCTACGGACCCCTCCCCCATCAACGGACTTCGGATGCAATGGAAAAAATCTCTAGACCAAAAGCCTACAGGAAAACACTTTCAAATCGGCAGCAATGTATTTCAAAATTTGCGGGTTTAGCGGACGCGTCGTATTAGTTCTCAAAGTGACCGCTTGCCAGCAGGAACGGGTGTACAGTATATAAAGTACGACACATTAGCGCGAGCGAACAAAAGGTAACAGAAATATATATATATATATATATATATATATGAGATATATTCATGCCATATATACATGTTTATAATATTAACATTATGATCATAACTACTGGTAGTTACTATAGTGGTTTTATAACTCAAAAATAATCCCTTCCATCTACAGACAATCGGCTTTAACGGACCACCCCTCTTTCCTCCTATTATTCCGTTGATGAGGGATTTGTCTGTATTAATACGCGTACAATGAAAATGTTTATTAAAAATCTAGTATCTTTCGCCGTTCATTTTGACACTTTTGTATTTTTCCTCACTTCATTATTTTCTCTTTTTTTTTTCTTACAGGATTTAGAATTTTTAAGAAGCAACGAAAGTGACTCTTGCTCTTCTCTTCAGTCTTGTTCAACGGTAAGTAAGAATTTCAAAGCAAATCAAACCTATTATAATTAGATATTGGTACAATGAATGAATGTCTATTTAAATAGAAGTTACAGCTCCATGATTGTCGATGCTTTTCTTAGGGTATTTGAAACGTAATTTTTTTTTTTTTCCGGACGTTTCCTATTGAAAGTGGGTCATAATATAAAATAACTTGGATGCCAGATCATCTTCATCGATTTTAGAGTTTGTTTTGTAGACTAAATCGAATGCAGCTTAACGCAGAAAGTCATGTAACGGCAAAGATAAATTTTTAAACACACACACATATATATATATATATATATATATATATATATATATGAAATACGTCCCACATAAGACATTAGCTAGGGGAAAACAGCACTAATGTCTTTCCATTGTGGGAGGTATTTCTGCCGCACCCTGTATATATAGTAGATGATTCAAGAATGCATGGTTCGAGGATACCCGTCTACTAAGGCGGCTAGCCAATCCCTATTGCAGGCGCATTGCTCAGGCGTTTGTTTATTCAACACCCAGTGTGGTTTATACTGCAACTGTACTTAGCGAACCTTACTGGGAAAGAGCATGCTATCTAGCGTGATCAACAATTTGAACCAGGCCAGCCTTCGGCCACAATGACATGACAGCTATCGACGACCCCCCCCCGCTCAAGTGTTCCGTTTACCGAACTTCACTCACAAGGCTTCGGTCAACACGTTGTATGGTTTTCATGCACTTCCAAAGGTGCCGCACCCCTCCAGTCCGATAACCGAGAAGTCTCCTTCCTGACAAATTGACCATGTTGAGATTCGAACCCGGATCTCATGGCCAAAATGCGACCTAAATCAGAACGTAGATGATATGCTGGTAAAAGAACTTTAATCAAATATTTTAATCTTAACATTTTTTTTTTTTTTTTTTTTTTTTTTCACTATTTACATTATTCGAACTATTGTCCTTATCTTTGTCGCCATGTTTATCACAACGTTTCGGCCGTTGTACGCTCCGGCCTTCTTCAGGTAGTTGGAATGTCGAACTGAACCCTTTATTTCCCTCACTGGGGTAGACTGTTATATGTGTGCTTTTTTATTTACATAGGAGTCTTTTAAGAATAAGGTAAAAAAGATATTAATTGCAAATTACGTAAAATATAAATTTACAGTTTAGTTTTTTCCTCAAGTAATATTTTTTCAAACGTTTTATTAAAAATGTCTGAAAAAAACGCAATTTAGGAGAGATGTTTCCATTAATCTTGAAGTATCACTTGCTAAAGCCTTTCTCTTGGATTTACAGTCTATGAGTCTTTTTAACTAAGGATTTCATTTTAAAAACATAATTGATAAGTCAAAAATAGATAAAGAAAATGCTAACAGTAATTTAGGAGTTGACAGCAAGATTAATATAGAAACTTTGTTGTATGAAGAAGTTAGAGGAAAATGTTGACATCAAACTAAAAAAAAAAACGAGAAAGGAGCCCACAACATTTACTCAAGAACTTAGACTGGAAAATATCTCGCTACCATTAGTTCCATTTACAGATGGCACTGGTGATGTTCTAACTAAAGCTTGTAGTATTTTGGAATAATTTGTTAGTACAAACAACATTAAGGCTGTTCTTCTGGACAATACAAATACTGGATGGAAGGTAGGCCTTTTAACTGCTCTAGAGAAACAGCTCTATTGAAAGTTACATACACTTGGCTGTTCATTACATCAGAGTGAGCTAACTTTCAGACTTGTTTTTAAGTATGTTGATTGTACAAGAAGCCCGACTGCTTTTACAGGCCCACTATGTAAATTGTGTGAAAGGGATTAAGTAGAATTTATGAAATTCAGTGGCCCTCCTGAGAGATTGATTCATCTGACCAATATTATCCTCAAATGGAATTTTTGAACCTGTAGACACTGAAAAGAATTTCAGAATATGAAATTCAAACATCTTATAAATAACAAAATTAGAGTTGCCTGTTTTTCCGACACTTTCTTTCTCAGTGTTGAAAGAGCAGAGGTATTAACATCTGAAGCTTCTCAGGTTGTTTACCGATTTGAAGAAAGTCACACATTTTTGCAAAAACTTCGTCGTCAATTAAGATCTTTCTTTTTTCTTTTTTTTTTTTTTTTTTTTTTTTTTCCTAAAGGCTGTTACACTGAAAATTTCGATATAATATAAATATTTTGACTGAATTAGATTTCATGTAATATAAAATATATTTATTAAAATAGCAAACTTCTTTGATTTACTGTTGAAATAACATTTTCTTTAATCTAATATTGCCAAAATGAATGCCTCTTTAAATACATTTTCAATACTCATTTTTTTTATTGCATTTCCTCAAAATGAGTAAAGTTCGGAATCTAAATTTTGTGAGATGTTATCTCGCTAAGACTAAACTATCTATACTTGCCCAAAGTTGATTTAGGAAAAGGCTTATATCGGCGTACCTTATTATAACAAACTTGAAAATTTTTCAGCATACTCATATATATATATATATATATATATATATATATATATATATATATATATATATATATGTGTGTATGTATGTTTCATTAAAAACGACAGACAAGGTACTACAGTTAGCTTTTTATTTAATTTTTCTTGTGTTCTAACAAGAGCTTTCTTTTCTGGACAAAAATTAGTTCCATTAGGAACATACTAGTAGAAAACACATATATTAACTGCACCCACCTGCAAAAAAAGATTAAAAATAATGGAAGCTTTAATAATAAAAAAGAAAAAGCCAACTCTTAACAATATTAACTACGAACAAAGCCACGATGTGCTAACCGTATTCGGAAATTAAAAACATCCCTACCACACACTAAGACGTACACAGAACGCACACATTCAATTAAGCTGAAAAATCGAATCATCGTTGATAATGGCTAAAGGTATAGCCGAAAGCGCTCGGAAATATAAAACATTTGGACAGTTCTTACACACCCTTTGTCCAGAAAAGAAAGCTCTTGTTAGAACACAAGAAAAATTAAATAAAAAGCTTAACCGTAGTATCTTGTCTGTCGTTTTTAATGAAACATGCATAAAGGAAGGATTGCTGCCTAAATATACAACACACACACACATATATATATATATATATATATATATATATATATATATTTCGTTCCCTTATAATACTGTTTTCATCTTTCTTTTGGGAAAGAAAGTAATTCCTTTTTACTTTCGTTTTGTAGAGTGCTGAAAAAAACCTACGCAACCCACTTCCAAAAGTCAGTATTTCAATGACCATTTCACTCATTTCTTGAAATGGGTTGAACAGAACTTTTCAGTTTTCCCTTTTATGATTCTTGGTCCTTCCACACCGTTTCGCAGTATTGCAGAATGCAGTCTTTTTTTCTTTTAAGATAGTTGGGCTTTTAATGTTTGCTGTATAAATGTCAATATTCCAACCGTTTTATTCTTCCAATCTTTGATCCCACTGAAAACACAAACTGTATAAAGTGTAATAGAAGAGAAAGCACATAATTATCTCTGCTAAATGTTTAAAAAGCAAATCTTGTAGATTCCACAAAAATGTAATCCAGTCAGTGTCGAAGCGACGGAATTTTGTTGATAGTAGTCATCAACATGAGTTTGTGTCATTTATAATCCATTAGACATATGTACTGCAGCTGTATCAGTAATGGGTATGTCTAGGGCAAGTAGCTTGACGAAGCTAATCCCTCATCAGGCCTGTTTAAAATTATTTTCCATGACTATTTATACAAGGCTAGAGAGTTCTGTCTACCCTGCTATTTACCCCATAAAATGAAACTTAGGGTTTTTTTGTTCTGGTTTTTTTTTTTTTTTTTTTTTTTTTTTTGTAAAGGTTAATGTGATGAGATGCCGACGTTACCGATGAAATTTGTTTGTCGGTTTTGTTGTTTGCATCTAGATATATTTTCTTCCTGAAAAAAAAAAAAGAACCTGGAGCACCGTAATTTTTTGCAGTTTTGATACCATCTTTATTTCCCTTCGATGGTTATTAAAGAGGAAAATTATTTTAGATATTCTTTTATGTGCCTTGTCCTTTCAGATGTTTACAGCTGTCCACAATTTCCCTGTTGTTTCGCTTTTCTTTTGTTTTCCCGAATACTAGGCAAGCTATGGAGGATGCCAAGTGACAATTCGGCGAAAGTGAGTAAATGAGGTGTTTACAAAGAAAAAAATGTATATTATATTTGTCTAAGAATTTAAACACTGGTCATTCAAAGTCAAACCGATTTTGTGACATGGTAAAGTAAAGATTAATGACTTGAATGTTGGTGGTACACTGTTTAGGGTATTTGCCTTTTGACAGTCAACAGATTTTGGTTTTTAGCATGTACCAACCAGGTAATTTCAGAGTGGCTCTTTATTTTAATGCACTAAAATTGCTTTGTCACACAATTGATATACCTCTAAATTACTCAAAACCATTCCAAAAGTCTGTCAGTTACTTCAAATGTGATATTCTATGGTTTAAACGCCTAATTTAACACTTGCCTTTTGGTAAAGTCAGACTTATTAGGAATTGGTTTGTCTACGAGACATTTTTCGGTGCATTAAATTCATGAGCCTGTCTAATATTTGGTACCTGATATATATAGTGTTAACTCTTTACAATTTTTTGTCACTTGTCTACCATCCAGTCACACAAACTCGTACGTTTGTAGGTTACTAGCAGTTTCCGTGTTTTGTATTCGATATGCCTTGACTGTTAAATTAACTAAATACTCTTTTATCATTGAATAACTAAAACGAAGCTTAATAGTTGGCGGTATTTTTATTTAACGTCTCTGAGAGCCCATCTATGTGTTAGTTGCCAGTAGTTGTTTTTTTTTGGGGGGGGGTCTTAATTATTTCTTTGTTTGGTTGTCGGTTAGAAAATGTGACACAGATCAGATGATGCATTTGACTAAGAAAAGAACCCTTCAAAAAATCTAAGCAAGATGCTGAGAAACAGAAGAAATTCTTTACAAAGAATATTACTACCTTATCGATCCTTATATACGTCAGTGAATGTTGGACGATCTCCCCCACCCCATCCTCATGAATGTTGTAAAAAAAACTACAGACAGTAGAAATGTGGTTCTATGGGAAGATACTGAAAATTCTATGGATGGAGCAAGTAAGCAAAATGTCTTAAAGAAAAAAGGCAACAGAAAGAACGCTTTTACTCAGAATTCCGGATAAGACAGCTGAAATTATTACGAGGAAGGGGGCTTTGGAAAACTAAACCCTCACGGGGTATATTAGGGACAAGAGATCTAGGGGGGGAACTAACCAGTTATCTGTCGAGTTTGTAGGAGTGGATGGCGGGAGCATTATCAAAGTAAGAAAAACTAAGCTACAAGGGATAGGAACTCATGGAGAGCCCTGATAGAATTTGTCCTGAAGAGACGCTGTGTGTATGCGTGTTATACAAGTCAGTTTATATAAAGGGATAGATTTGGTAGCTTCTCCCTCCGATTTTCATGTGTTTTAATGACTAAATCATAACAGGATAGTATCCCACTCTCTAGTTTTTTGGGGTTTTTTTATTAGTGACAAATCATCACTCAAAAAATACTTAAATCACTTTCGAGGAATGCGATCCGTTGTTTTCAGGTGATGCCTTTTAATTGACAGAACGTATAATTGTATCGACCATATACTTACCTGGCACATCTCTCGTCCCTGGGCTGGTGGCATCACGGCTAGGACTATCTTGGACCGGCTCCGGCCTGGACAAGCTATGACCAGCCAAGACTAGAATAAGACAAGCTATGACCAGCCAAGACTAGAATAAGACAAGCTATGACCAGCCAAGACTAGAATAAGACAAGCTATGACCAGCCAAGACTAGAATAAGACAAGCTATGACCAGCCAAGACTAGAATAAGACAAGCTATGACCAGCCAAGACTAGAATAAGACAAGCTATGACCAGCCAAGACTAGAATAAGACAAGCTATGACCAGCCAAGACTAGAATAAGACAAGCTATGACCAGCCAAGACTAGAATAAGACAAGCTATGACCAGCCAAGACTAGAATAAGACAAGCTATGACCAGCCAAGACTAGAATAAGACAAGCTATGACCAGCCAAGACTAGAATAAGACAAGCTATGACCAGCCAAGACTAGAATAAGACAAGCTATGACCAGCCAAGACTAGAATAAGACAAGCTATGACCAGCCAAGACTAGAATAAGACAAGCTATGACCAGCCAAGACTAGAATAAGACAAGCTATGACCAGCCAAGACTAGAATAAGACAAGCTATGACCAGCCAAGACTAGAATAAGACAAGCTATGACCAGCCAAGACTAGAATAAGACAAGCTATGACCAGCCAAGACTAGAATAAGACAAGCTATGACCAGCCAAGACTAGAATAAGACAAGCTATGACCAGCCAAGACCAGCTTGGACAAGCTATGACCATCTTGGATCAGCGGCCCGAGTGAAAACATTCGGGTACCTACGTTAAAAACTGACCTTGTGTCACAACCTGACTCGGTGGGGGTTCAAGTAAATATCTACTTGTATCGACCATTTATAATATGAAATACAATTTATAACGGAATACTAATGTTAGATATGAGAATTACAATAGGTGTAAAGGTCGGTAAATAAAAATATTCCCTGATATACTAGCGACTCTTTTACTTAATTTAGTTAAAATATATTAACGCGATACGAAGGAAATCTACTTAAATAGGTTTAGATAAGTGACCACTTAAGATATTTGTAAAGAAACAACCACTGAATTTTATTTGCGGATTTCATAAATATCTCTTCTCACAGAAACTTCTTGTTAGTTAAGCCTCAAGTTCGACGATAAAAGGAAAACGGTAATGCACTTTCCTAAGTGTTGTGCAAAAAAAAAAAATGAAGTGAAAAGAAATTTTCGCCATGGCTTTTGCCTTTTTAAAAAAAAAATAAAATAATAAAATACTTGATTTTTTTTTTTTTTCTTTATTTCTCCGCCATTTTCCCCATGCAACCTGTAACGCTTTCGCCCGGATTGTTACTCTTAATGATTTCTTTTGCTTTTTGACTCTGTAAATAACCCGTCGGCAATAAAAAGGAGTTATGTTCGGACTTTTCACATGGGCTTTCTTTTCAATTGATTTTGCATCAGTGGCACGCTTTTAAAGACGAGGGAGTGGAGATACGCATGACACGCAGACAATTCATTGAGGGGAATACGAAGTGCATGGCCACGATTGGAGGCGCTCCTTTCTAATTCAGAAACTTTTCTTCATCTTTTGGACGATTTTATTTACTTTTATCCACAAAAGAATAAAAGGGCATTTCAAAATCAACTCTCAAGTCTCTGGAAGTAATCTGAAATTAACCACTCCCTTCGGTGTCTAGTAAAAAATGACTTATTGCTCATTCTTAAGGAATACATATTAGGAAGCATACACTTTAAAATATCCTCGACGTTTCTGCCAATAACCTTTATCTTCCACACTTATCCCCCCCGCCTTATCAAGTAAAAAAAAAATCCGTTTATCTAATGTAGTAGAATTTCCAAATTCAAATCAAATTTTAAAACTATTAAGAAAATCGAGACAAGTTGCTAGTAAATTTTTTTTCTTAGGCTTAAAGACCAATCGGAATTAAAATGGTTTGAGCTCCCTAACTCTTGTACAGTGTAACCCGGATAAAAGAGATTTTCTCTGGTCCCAAATTAGAGCCTGTGTTAATGTGTATAAAATAGACCAAACCCGGATATGAGACTTCTTCTACGGTCCCGACAACTCTCTTATATCCGGGTTACACTGTATAATAAACGGTGGATGGACACCAATTAATTCTGTTAAATTCGTTACCATTAGACGCCTTATATATATATATATATATATATATATATATATATACACACACACACACACAGTGTAACCCGGATATAAGAGATTTTCTCTGGTCCCAAAGTGTTCCCATACTTACCTAAACAAAATAGACCAAACCCGGATATAAGAGTTCATCTCCGGTCCCAACAACTCTCTTATATCCGGGTTACGCTATATATATATATATATATATATAGGTACCAAATGTTAAACAGGCTCTTGAATTTAATGCACTGAAAAATGTCTCGTAAACAAACCAATTCCGAATAAGTCTGACTTTACCAAAAGGCAAGTGTTAAATTAGGCGTTTAAACCATAGAATATCACATTTGAAGTAACTGACAGACTTTTGGATTGGTTTTGAGTAATTTAGAGGTATATCAATTGTGTGACAAAGCAATTTTAGTGCATTAAAATAAAGAGCCACTCTGAAATTACCTGGTTGGTACATGCTAAAAACCAAAATCTGTTGACTGTCAAAAGGCAAATACCCTAAACAGTGTACCACCAACATTCAAGTCATTAATCTTTACTTTACCATGTCACAAAATCGGTTTGACTTTGAATGACCAGTGTTTAAATTCTTAAATTAGTCGAGTTTACAAGTTCACGCTTAATGTTTTACTGGTTGTTTACAGCATTTAATACGAATAGAACTTCCGGAGTAGACTTTAACTTCAAATCAGATTTAAGTTAAAAATATTTTTTAAATATTTAAAATATTGTTTGTTTGAAGAAAGCTAAAATATAAATTACTCTGCAAATAACTGTACAAAACATCAAAAACTTTTTTTGTTAAATAAAATATTTTCGTTTGAAGAAAGTTAAAACTACTCGTAAACCATGCACTGGACGGACGGAACACGCAATCACAGACTTTCAGTGTGTGTGTATATATATATATATATATATATATATATATATATATATAATGTTACCAGATTCAAATCTTTTTCTTGTTTGGGCTTATTCCGAATCATTTGAGTTATAATTATTTACTTTGGCAACTTATATATATATATATATTGAGAGAGAGAGGGAGGAAGGAAGGAAGGAAAACAATCTTGTGATTGTCAACTCCGCTAAAACTCCCCCAGAAACTGGATTTCGGGTATTAAAATAGAAAGCCTTTTTAAGCCGTGTGAGGGATTTTTGGTTTTATTTAGTAAATAAATTCAGTATATAATCTTCTACAGTTTATTCTCCTCCTGAAATGTTTATTGGTTATTTTTCAGTGACTTTGGTTGTTTCTGTGATTAAATATTTAAATGTTTTTGGACGCTTAAAACCAACTGCTGCCCGGGATATTTGGGCAGTTCAAATATTGGGTTGGCCCAAAAGTTGATTCGGTTTATTAAGTACATATTTCTACTCGACCGAATTAACTTTTTGGTCAACCCATGACTTCGCTGTATGGGTCAGTTATAAGTTTAGAAGATTATGAAATTGAATGCAGGATAACTTGCGCTGGGCAGGGGGGGGGGTACCTTCGTCCAACAGCGAAAAGATGCTACAAAACCCAAATCCTGACCTGAGCACTAGAATCTTATTTTTAACTAGGCTCGTCAGATCTTCATTATCATATGATAATAGCAATATTAACCTTTCCCTACAAGGAAACATTTGACATTCATTGACCTAGGAGCCAGTACTGTTATCGGTTGAAATTTATAAAATCTTTCTCTGAAAAAACATTAAGAAAACGAATTTCTCAAGTTTAGTAGCTTTTATCGCTCTTTCCACTATTAATGGGGATTTCTTTAACCTTCCGTTTGAAGTGATGTCGAATGTTAACCTCGTGATTGACATTTTCTTTTCGAGTTACATGTTCTATCCGTTTTAGGTGTTGCTGCAGTTGGTAGTCTTCAAATGATTTAGTTCGTTATTTGGTACATTTCTTTGTGTTTTTGTTTTTTTTTTTCCAAGGCCACAATTTTAAAAGGATTGTCTTTGTCAAGACCATCAGGCTTTACTCGAAAGAAATAATCAAAGAAAGAGAAAACGTCTTTAGGAGTGTTAAAAGAAATTTTGAGCTCGATGAGAACAAATATAGTACAAAAAATACAAAAGAACGACCAAAGAAAAGCATCTAAAGAAAAAAAAAATGAGAAATCTAAATTCTCAAGTCTTACAATGGAAAAATATTATTAGCCAACTAGCAGTAGAGCCCGGCGTTGCCCGGGGATGTAACAGTAAGAGATAGATCAAGTATTGACCATCATAAAGACTGAAAAATAAAATTGACAAAGATTATTGTTTAAGGTTGACGGGCACGCATGTCTTAATTAGTTTTTCTTTGTTTTGTTTTTGTTTTTTTGTTGTTTTGTTTTTTGGTCAAACTCAAACAAAAACATTGTTTTCAATCGTTATGATTCTACCGATTGAATAGGATTTTATTATAAACAATTGTCTTGTAAATGGAATTTTTAAAGCATTCTGAATGTAAAAATAAAGAAAAGTGTGCAAGACAATAAGAAAAACTACCTGCCAAAAAAAAGTGAAGTTTTGAAATCGGTTGAAAAATGTAGGAAATCCGATCCCATGTATAAACACACACACACACACACACACACACACACACACACACACACACAAACCTGGGTTTTATAATAACTCGATATGAGTTGTCCCCCTTTCATTCTCGAAACAGCGATGCCTCTTAATCGTGTTTTCAAATTGATTTCGTGCAAAAACAATTGTTTTTCGAATTTTTGGCGCAGTCAGAACCACCGCAAGTTAATTTTACGTGGTGCTGTGAAGTTTCGTTGAAATCTGTTGAAAAATCCGATCCAATATATAAACGCACACACACACACAAACTAGGTTTTATAATAAGTATGATGATGGTAATAATAGCCGTTTCCCTACAAGGAAACATTTGGCATTCATTGACCGAGGAGCAAGTACTGTTTTCGGTTGAAATTTATAAAAATCTTTTTCTTTAAAAACTTTATGAAAACTGTTGCTTTTAATGCTCTTTCAGTATTGATAGCGGTTTCCTTTCAAACCTTTAGTTTGAAGTGTGCAATGTTAACCCAGTTCGTCCAGAAACATCCAAACTATGTAGACAGTTTTTGTTTGTTGTTTTTGATTGTGGCTGTTTTGTTTGTTTTTTGTTTGTTTGTTTTTTGTTTGTTTGTTTTTTGTTTGTTTGTTTTTTGTTTGTTTTTTTTTGTTTGTTTTTTTTTTGTTTGTTTTTTTGTTTGTTTGTTTGTTTTTGTTTGTTTTTTTTTTTGTTTGTTTGTTTTTTGTTTTGTTTGTTTTTTTTTTGTTTGTTTGTTTGTTTGTTTTTTTTGTTTGTTTGTTTTTTTTTTGTTTGTTTTTTGTTTGTTTGTTTTTTGTTTGTTTTTTGTTTTCCGGGTCAATGATACAAAAGGCTTTCCGCGAATGAATCCTTTACATCTTAAAGGAGACAATTCAGCATCAGACCCTATAGACTGACACTGTAAAACTTTACCAATCACTTAAATAGTGGCAACAACTAAAATGCGTAGTACATGTAACTAGTATATTTATTATTCTTAGTATTAATACTAAGAATAATAAATATATTAACAATCCACACCCCTGTTTGAAGGGGACTCTCATCACTACTAGAAAGAGCTATAACAGTGACTGGAGAAGTCAAATTTCCTTAAAACCTGTTTTAAGATTTTATAAATTTTAATCAGTAAAGATGACTTTTTCGCTGAATGAATATCGAATGTCTACTGTATGGAAGCAGCTAATTTCACTCGTACCATAAATAATGAAATTTGTTAATACTCAGAAATTGTTGTATAACACATTAATTTTAGAAAATAAAATTTATTAAACCCCAAAGAATAAAGCTAATGTACGACTTCGTCACTGGATATTCTACATAGAGCTATGTATTCGTCTTTGTCCCTTCAGAAGGTGGGCGATCATGCTACTCGACATCTTCTTGTCCCTTGTAGCTCTCTTAATAAATTTTGTCTTTGCTATTTCTCCAAACCTTGTTCCGCAATCCATTTACTCAAACTCATAAAGTATGTTACGCGCTGCTTTCCTCTGTCCCTCTTTCCATCAGATTTTCCAACCCTCCTTCCTTTTTTACATGCCCCAGAAATATCAGCTACCTCTTTCTGATGTCCAGTATAACTCCCCTCTCTTTGTTTACTCCCCCCTCTCTTTGTTTACTCCCCCCTCTCTTTGTTTACTCCCCCCTCTCTTTGTTTACTCTTCCCCCTCTCTTTGTTTACTCTTCCCCCCCCTCTTTGTTTACTCTTCCCCCTCTCTTTGTTTACTCTTCCCCCCCTCTCTTTGTTTACTCTTCCCCCCCTCTCTTTGTTTACTCTTCCCCTCTCTTTGTTTACTCTTCCCCTCTCTTTGTTTACTCTTCCCCCCTCTCTTTGTTTACTCTTCCCCCTCTCTTTGTTTACTCTTCCCCCTCTCTTTGTTTACTCTTCCCCCTCTCTTTGTTTACTCTTCCCCCTCTCTTTGTTTACTCTTCCCCCTCTCTTTGTTTACTCTTCCCCCTCTCTTTGTTTAATCTCCCCCCATCGTGTCTCATATGTTCGGTTCATGGTATCTTCATCTTTCTGTAGAACTGCGTTTCTATTGCTTCAAGTTTCTTCATCTTTCTCCAGCATCCACTCCCGTACAAGCGGACAAATACCACGTTAACAGTTTTGTATTCTTTTCGTTGTTTCTAACGAAATTTTACTGTCTAATTTTATGCAATACTCTGTTTCCGGAATGCACCTTTGGCCATCTTAATGCACCTTCCTGATTTCTGTCGTATTTCCCGTCCTTTGTTAGAACACACACCCAGATATTTACATTTTGTACTTTTTGATTTTAGCATCCCTGATTTGCATTTTGGGCTCATCCTCTTGAGATTTAATTAAATAAAACATCCTAAAATGCACGGAAATATCCTTGATAAAGTTGACGTTAACAGGCGTGCAATGAAAAATAAATTGGAATCTTAAAGAAAAACTTGTTAAAAATTAACTGGCAATCCTTCATCGTATATTAAAATTCAAGATTTGAGAATTTATCCTCTCGTTATGAAGAGATCTTGCCTTTCTTATTTCAGAAACATTAGTTTTGAAGGCTACATAAAACAATCGGCTGAAGCGGATTTTCAACTTTCGATCTTATTTGATTTTATCAACAATCTAGAAGAGGAAATGCAAAGCAATTGGAAATTTGAACAATAGATTGTTCTCACAAAAGGATTAACTTTGTACAATGAGTTTACATGCTACATTGATGGCTTCTGACTCTTTATCACGATCATCTTTTGTCCAAATCAAACTGTATTGGATTACATTTGTTTCAATATGAGAATATGAAAAAAAACACCTTGATGCAATAACTAAGGTTGTCTTTTATCCTCGAGGAGTTACAAAAGATAATTTATTTCCTATGAATTATAAATTAGAAACAATGATATTAACAATACCTAATAATGTAGAGTAATAAGTTAGGTGAGGAATATGATTACAATTAGTTTGTTTTTTTTGTTTTCGATTTTTTTTTTTTTGCTTCACGTCGAAAACGTTCATTTTTCACTCAAATAAAACTCTTCTACTTTTCTTTTATCTATCCGAATTTCCCGCATTGTTTCACTTTGATTTTGATATAATTATATTGAAACTTGGGGATGTGCGGTGTAATGGATGGCGGCTCGTAATGAAAAATCGATGAGCCGGGTTCGAAATTCAGTCGTGTTCGTTGCATTCACTTACGCGCAAATACATTTTGGTGGGGTAGGTATGAAGCCATCTCTTTTCTTCCGTTCCCCATATATGGGCCAAATAGCAGGACACCGGGTCCTATATCCTTGGTGGTCAACCAATCTACGGAGAAAGAAACGACAGCTGGCTGCGGAAAAATCTGCCGAGTCGATTACGATTCAACATAATCGCCAAATAGTATATCATGTATGGCACTCCTTCTGTACAAGGCCGAAGAACCACTATAGGTAGACGATTACGGATTAAGAAGCACAGTTTGTGGGGAAAGTAACGGTTGTCCCTAGACCTGTACATTAGGAACTGGGGAATAATCTTGGGAGTCGTTTCCACAAAGTAGCTGTTCTTGAACCTCCTGCTCGGGTGGAACTAGAATATCATCAATGGAATAAGAAAGGAATGAGGATGGTTCGATACAACGTGCATGGCATGGCGGATGTTATCCATGAAGGTTAGAATTAAGGAATGTGATGCGTCTCAACAATTTCCACGGAAATAGCAATAGGACAGCGAGTGACTTACCACGTTTCGTCTGTGGGGAAAGAGGTTGTAGGGTAGAAAATAATTTGTCACTCGCAAGGACGCAGAGACGCTAATAGACTCTATCGAGCCTGGGAAATGAAGACTGGACAGCTCTTGTCCATAGATGGCAACAATACTCCATTTTTGGCCTGAGCTGGCTCTTGTAGAGGATAGCAAGAAAAGTCACGTACTTACTGGAACGATACAGGAAACCAACCATTTTTCCGGCATCTTTTACAACGGATTGTATGTACTACTGTCACGTGATGTCTAGATTGAGTTTGTCCCAATGTCAGCGGCATTAAACTTTGACCCTTTCCAAATCTCTGGCATTCATTAAATATGCCAGTTTTATTTTGTTACCCTATCATTCCTATATGAAGTTTCATTTTAAGTCAATCTCTGGTTATTACAGACGACGTTACCTTTAATATATAAAGTTCAATTTTTGTATGTCTGTCAGTTTGAAAACATGAAATTTGAAAATAAATTTAGTTTTATATGTACAGAAAAAAAAAGCTTGTTTTAGACCTATTGCCAGGTGTTTTATATTCAGTTATATGCTGTATCCCTCGAGGACGTGGTGGATCGTGGGTCTCCACAAATTTCTATCCATTATAGCCCTTAGCAATATTTGACTTTCTACTATCCCTCTCGGTACCCGTTCTATCCACTTATAAAAGCTCGTTAGGTAGCTTACTCACTGCTTACATCAATCCAATTTGCTTTCAAATGGTCCTGTGTTTAAAATCTTAGATTTTTCCCTTTATGAATTTTTGAAAAACGTCTTATCTCTTTTTTTTTCCTTAACATTTCCTCGTTGCTTACATGTTCAGTTGATGATATTCTCTAGATCCTTTTGTAGAATCATGCCTCTTGTCTGAAGCAGTTATGGTCTTTCTGAATAGTACGCTTAATTTCATAATCCAAATAACGTTTTTAAAATGTTATTTCGTTTCGTTCTCCCTTGTTCGCTCACACACTCTCTCATACTTAACCACAAAGATAAACAATTAAGTACAGTGTAACCCGGATATAAGAGAGTTGTCTGGACCGGAGAAGAAGTCTCTTATATCCCGGTTTCTCTTATATCCCGGTTACACTGTACAATGTTTCTTGAATTTTGTAAACTTTCGAGGAACTAACGTTGTCAGTATTTTAAACCATTGTCAATTTTCACTGAGAGATCATACGTATATAAACATCATTTTGCTTTTGAAACTGGTTTCCTTGTGTTTCTAAATAAGTTGTTCATAACAATTCTTTTCTCTAAAAGTAGAATTTCATTTTCAAATGGATAAACTAGAAATAAATCCCAGGCAGCGACATGTGATAATCAGCCTGTCATCAGTGAGAATATTATATCAACACTTCAATTTTTTTTTTAATTATTAAAAAAATATTTTCTCAAAAATAACTTTCCTACCATTTCTAAGGTATATGTTTACGCATATGGTTTTCTCTAGTGAAAAAAGCTGAGGTATTTAATAAGAAAAATAACCTTGAATCTTTTTAGTAGTGCGATCCGCCTTGTGGTGAGCCACGTGGCCCACTGTTCGAAAAGGTTGTCCATGCCTGACTTAAAGAGTTCTCTTCATCTGCGAGGAAATTTTCCAGCATTTACTGATATATAGGAGGATTAATATTTCAACCAGTTTAGAAATCTTTGTTTCCGATGGTTTTAAACTTTTAAATGTATTTAATATATAATAGGCAACAAATTTTAAGAACAATAAAATATTTTAGCGGAAAATGTTTTCGTTAATTAAATCGAAATTAAATGAGAACCTAAATTTAGTGCGGCGCCGCTAAAGAAAATTGAATTTTATTCAATTTACATTTTTATTGACAAATGCCAGGTTTCGATTAAAAGATGCTGACAATTTCTTCTCTTTGGGATGAGGGATTATCCCAAATGAATTGCCTCTATTCTTAGAACCGCCTACGATAGTGTGCAGCGAATTTTATAAACTGTACTCTGAAGGATAACTTTTTTTTTTTTCTGGTATTCTGAATTTAAGTCGTAAGCACAATTTCTCGGAGACGAAACAAAAATCGAATTTAGAAAACCTCCGAGTAAAACAGCCAGTCAAATACAAAATGTATTTAATAAATATTGTTTAAATGCTATGAAATATTGTCTACAACGGAATAATTTATTTGGTCGAATTTAAACCACTTAAAGAAAATGAACATAGGCTGTCAGCTTCGCGAATCAACGCAAATTACTGCAAAACATCAACATGAAAAGTCGTAGCATGTTCTTAAATAGTATTGTCAGATCGAGACTTTCATATGGATGTCATGCATGGTGCAGAATATCTAAACTTTACCCGACACTAGTACTGACTGCTCGGTCAATGAAAGTTGAATGTTTCCTTATTAAAACTTTATAGATGACTCTAGTCATCTATAATTTTGAAAGTGTATCATTTGCATAGATATTCACAAGATTGTAGTATACTCCTAGGCAGATCCTTAATTGTTCGTTTTTTTTTACTTTTGCAAATCGATGCTTAAGAATAAATGAAATAGAAATAGCCTCGTCTGATTTTCATACAGACTCCATACATGGCAACAAGACTGTTCAAAAATATTAAAACAGTCATTCACAAAAGATTGTAGTATACTCTAGGCAGATCCTTAATTGTTTGTTTTTTTTTTTTTTTTTTTTTTTTACTTTTGCAAATCGATGCTTAAAAATAATAAAACAGCAATAGCCTCGTCAGATTGAGACTTTCATATGGACTCCATACATGGCAACAAGACTTTAGAAATATCAAAAAAGTCGTTCACAAATAATCGTAGTATACTCTTAAGCAGATCCTTAATATAAAAAGAGTAGCATCTTCGGTACGTCTGCATTGAACTACTGGGCATTGGAGGACTGGCCATAAATGGTATTTATCAATCCACCCACGGGGATCGAATGTGGCACAAGGCCTTTTTAATGTGGGTATCTCTGAGCCCGTAGGCCCAGCCAAAAATAAATAACCATCCAAACCCGCCGAGGAGGGCCAGTTCCGTCAACCTCCCCCAATGAAACCCTACCCTTCGGCGGATCTTCGTCCGGGTTCCTCTCTGCAAGCAGAGAGTTCGACAGACACCCGACCCGGCAGCTCACAAAGCGCAGATACTACCCTTTGATCCTAGCCACCAGGCCGAGCGGGTATTCTTTTTATAGATATAAAGACTGGCCATAGATAGATCCATTAGTTATGACAAATTTACTATAGGAAATAAGGAAATTGAACATAGAATAACCTGCTCTACAGATAGTTTCGCCCAATACCGCAAATTGCTACAAAACCAAAACATTAACATGAAAAGTAGTACCATGTTCTTAAATGGCGTCATCAGACCATGGCGTTCATATGCAAGGTTCCAGATCCGTTCAGAAATATCGAAATCCTAATATCAATGGCTCGAAAAGGCTTCGAGCGCGTAAAGCATTGGAGTGGCTTAGTAAAGGACATCCTTTTGTGATTCTGTAGAGCCATTCTAATTTTCAAAGAAAGAACTATCAAATAACAGAAGCATTATTTGGGTACTAGCAACTGCAGTGACAACTAAAATGGATAGCACATGTAACTCAAAGAGAAATGATATATTCCAAACCGCTTCAAACATAAGGTTAGGAAGGAAACATCCATCAATACTGGAAAGAGCAATAACAGCTACTGGATTTACGAAACCAAATTTTCCTGAAAAATTTTTTTAAGAGATTTTATAAAATTCAATTGAAAGCAGTACTGGCTGCTTGGTCAATGAATGCCAAATGTTTCCTTATAGGAAGACGGTTAATATTACCAATACAATACATTAAACGGAGAGTTAATAAAAATTATTTAAGGTACGAAATTAATATACTGGATAGCCATAATAAGCTCGGTAGGGTCGGAAAATTTCCTCAATGTTTGCCATCCCACCGCCCGTCCGTTAGGCACCTGTAGGTAAAGGAGATGCAGAACAATATGGCGTGCTTTCAAAATGAACAGATAATATTGGGTTGACTGGAATAAACTTTTCTCAGACAGATTATCGATTATTCCTATGAAATATTTAACTTGTATTCCTCCCTACCGTAAAAGACTTGCGCTGTTTTCAATAATGACGAAACTGTTCTAAGATAGATAATTTTTCTAAATATCAGTCCTCCTACACTTATACCTCGAATCTGAAAGAGACGATTGAGATTAAGGATTTGGAGAATATGGCACTCATAGGACATCCTGAAGGCAAACGACAGGAAAGCATTGAATAACTTGGCTAACAGGCTTGTTATTTATTGGCAGAACAAAGATGAGATAGCAAAAAGGCAAGACTTACTGACAGAAAGGAAATGAAGCTTGTAGAAAGCTATGATTGTCCACGTTCAAAATGATTATTGAACGTAGATTCTTATAGAGGGCTTTTAAATAGCTCGATGCTTTTCAACAATACAGTAGCGTCCCTTACGCAATTTTTCAAGGGCTAGACGGCTTCATCTTACGATATATTCCGTTTCAACATCGCGTTGGTCTAAACAAAATTTGTAGAAAAGCCTGGTGAACGTTCAACGAAACAAAATGTGAAAACCTCTCCCCGGCAAGAAAATACAAACCATATTTTCAATATACGGGTTTCTTTCATATGTGTATTAACCTGGTATGATTTGAGAGTAGGTAAGTGACATTTGAGACCTCTTCACTGCTATTTCTCTCACGATAGACTAACGGACAAGACCTTTCTTTTGGCCAATGAAAACTCCGACTCTAAACATCCTACACTAACCGTCTCTCTCGTCATACTGAGTGGCTATGACTAGGCATCTCCAACAACGGGCGGCTCATAACTGACCTACACTAACTGCGATTCCTCATATATAATCCCATAACCGGAATTCCCTATCTTCCAGCCGAGAAACTCTTTATCCCGAAAATTTTTAAAAGCATTTACCGTCCACTTTATGTGGGTATCCTGATCACGGCCAGTTTTCAGTATGACAAATCATTTTCTGCCATGTAAGTGATAACGGCCGTAGCATTTTCATAACAGCCTACTAGTAAAGGAAAATAAACAATATTAACGTTTTATTATTTACACTATTTGTATAAGTCTATTGTCCTCAGCTTTGTTATTATCACAACGTTTCAGCCACAGCTGCCTTCCTCAGATGTATATCTGATAACCTAGGGGAAATTGTGAAGAGAAACCTTTATTTAATCTACGGGTCTAGACTGTTCCCTTCACTGCCCATGTCTAGCAATATCTTCTAGTTCTTATTTTTAGTACGGCTCAGTGACTGCTCGCCCGTTTCAGCTATGTTCAGAAGGTTGGAGACACAACAGGCCAAAGCATGATTAAAAACAGACAAATAAAACTGAATAGTGTAAATAACTCCTTATACCAAAGATTCTGAGATAAATAAACGTTTTAAATGTATATTTTTGTAAGTCTAAGAAGATACCCTTAATTTCTCTAACGTTTTTCATAATCTGTCTATATTTCTGAGATGAGGTACTATGTACATTATTTACATTATTCGGAATATTGTCCTCATCTTTGTCGCCATATTTATCACAACGTTTCGGCTGTTTTACGCTCCGACCTTCTTCAGGTGGTTGGAATGTCGAACTGAACCCTTTATTTCGCTCACTGGGGTAGACTGTTCTAGTTCCACGTGCCATGTTTAATGGATGTCAGTTATCAGTTATCTCCTGTTAATTTTCCCTCTGAAAGTTCTCCACTGCCTTAACCGGGTATTGAACTCCCACTCTTTGGGTCCTATCACTGGATCTAACCAACGCCTTTATCCACTGTCATGTGTCCTTGAGGACACATGGCACCTGAAGAAGGTCGGAGCGTACAACGGCCGAAACGTTGTGATAAATATGGCGACAAAGATGAGGACAATAGTCCGAATAATGTAAATAACGTTTTCCATAAGTTAGATTTGTTTTTTATAATAGATATTTTATCTCGAAATCCATTCTTCGTAAAAGAAAGTCATCAGTTCATTGTTAAAACAAACCCAAAATCGGCAGTTATACGTTCTCACATTTACAACTGCGTCACAACACATGCATATATAAAACGAGCCACTACAATTTCCCTAATATCGTTTGGGAGCAGTCTATCGCTATTTCCATGGAAAGTGTTCAAATGAACACCATTCCTTGGATTCATCAATTCTAGCCTTCACGGCAAAGACCCGCTATGATTCTCAAATTGTAGTGAACAGCCCTCCTTCCCTTCGTATTCCATTGGTGAGCAGTTTCTTCCCACGAACCGCTACTTTGTGGAGCCCACTCCCAAGAGGATGCTTCCCCGATCACTACAATCTTAACGGTTAACTATAAATTTGAAAAGGTTATATTCCGTACATATCCACATAAACTGCCTCTTACTGTGTAACTCTTTAACACCAATAGCGCCTAAATGATTTTAAAAATCTCTCAAACAGAAATTACCGCGTAACACA
This sequence comes from Acanthosepion pharaonis, assembly GCA_903632075.3. Lineage (NCBI taxonomy): Eukaryota > Metazoa > Mollusca > Cephalopoda > Sepiida > Sepiidae > Acanthosepion > Acanthosepion pharaonis. The sequence goes on from CAHIKZ030003326.1 coordinate 37,179, forward strand.
GGTAAAGAAGTTTGACGTCAGTTCTCATTGCTACAATTAAAGATTTACACCACCATTTTAACAAAGGACGCCAAACTACTAACTCCAGTCCATTTCTCTTTTCTCTTGAGCCAATTATTTATTTATTTTTTTCAAATCACCGGTGTGCTTACACAAATTTCTCTTTCCTTGTTACACAATGTCTCATACCGAGATTCAATCTAGCATTCACAACAACGACTAGCCCACAAATACTGCAATACCAAAGTGCTACTCTTTCATCTCTCTCAGTATGGCTAAAACTCAAAATAATCGATTCAAGTCTAATTAAACCAAATCAAAAAAGTGTCTGATAACTTTCAAAGCAAAGGAGGAGAGTCAAAGTTGAACTCTCATACCTAATCAGCTTTTTATTAACAAGTGGGTTACTGATTTAAGCTTTCCTAATTCAATGTTATAAAGTAGACAAATTCGTCTCGTTTTAATGACTTTCTGTCTTTCAATCTAAAAAGCTAAACACCTAAATTTTACCACAGGGAAATCAAATGGTCAGTCTTTCAATTAATTGTCTTATTTCAGACATTCTTTTTAGCCGGAAATTTTGTTTGACGCTAGTTTTTGAAGCAGTCTAGACACCACTTCCAATACTATAAAATCAACACACACACACACATATATATATATATATATAAAGAAACAAAACGCGCTGAATTATCTGCTTCTGACATGTCTAATCGCTTTTTTGTTTCATCTTTTAAAAAAAAAAAAATTTCTAAAGTTATCTTCGTGCAAGTATTTACGATACATTTTATATTTTTTATTCAACGAATAGATTCAAAGAACTAAATATAAATATTTCCTTGACTTAGGCTTGAGACTGAATCAAGATTTTTAATATTTCGTTGATACAAACTTTCAGATTAGAACACATTTAATTCGCTCGTTATATAACGAAACTGTTATAATTATCTTTGTCGAGATTTTGTAGGTTTGTTACTCAGATACAGAAATTAAAATATTAATAAATTTATATTATTATAAATATTAAGATATTAATGATTAAAATATTTTGTGTCTCTCTCACGCTCCGATTTATACCAGAACAATTCTCGCTCAATATCACACCAGACAACCGAGGATGCCTAATGGAGTGCTGGCCTGAGGTTACTGCCGACCGGAGGATTACAGAATTATGTGAACTCGAGTTTCTCCGCTGATTTTGCTAAAGTGGAATCTAGCTAAATGTCTGATATTTAAACAAGTAGCCCAGAGAGGAATTTAGCAGTCTCTCGCTCGTCACAGACGTGATTACTGCACGAGGCCCACACATACACAATGTCTGGCAATAGATGACGAATTACCGGTGAAAAATAAATTTCAAATGTATGTGAAACTATTAAAGTAATTATTTTGACTAGCATTTCTTTCAATGAATAGCGATTGACAATGGTTAATCTAATGTATTTGATTTATAAATCCAAATCTCTATCTATAAAAGGCTGTGTGTGTGTGTAACGAATGTCCGGCCGCAATTTGACAGATTTGCACCAAAATTTACATGCACATGCTCCAAGTTAGCGGGAAGGCCAAGACCGACTTTACATTTCCCAACTCCCATCGATAGTGGAAATAATCGATTTTTTTCATGCTTCTACGACAGTTTTCATGTAGTTTGCGGACATTTTGTACTGGCCAGAGTGAGAGCCTATAGCTGGCTGCCACGAATAGGCAGGGAGATTCTATTGGCCAGCGTGAGAGCCAACAGCTGACTGACACGAATGTTAACTAGCATGCTAGCATGCAAAAAAATCGATAGCTGCATTTGTCACAAGTGGGCAAAATTTAAATCTGCATGGCACTTTACTCCACTTGGCTCATTCGCTTTCTTAAACTCAACCTTGATTCTGTTTTCGCAGAATTGAGTTGGGTGTGAAGAAGTATTTAAAATTCTTTTTTCATTCGGTTTTTCCAGTTACGAGTCCCTTTTTTTAAAGCTGATCGTTTTGTGTTCATTTTGTTTAGTTCTTTTTTCGTAACAGATTTAATGTTTAGTATAGAGCTTAGAAAAAATTCGCAGTGTGAGATAGGCATGAAGTAAGGCGTGTAGCAACATCAGCACGGCAAAGTGCACTCCTTTAAAGGCAAGGAAGGGCAAAAATATTTTAAGTCAAATGATAGCGATTGCTGTATGAGTCGTACGATTTTTGAATCAAGGACAGGCAACGCCGGGCCATGCTGCTAGTATTGTCTAAATTGTTACAAATTATTTTGCCTCGAAATGTAACGTCTGCTTCTATCATCTCCGAAGTCGATGTACATACTAAATTTTAGTTTATTTCGAGCAATCTGTACTGAAAATCTTTGAATAGATGTTCATGCACTGAGATGGAGGTATTGTTAAAAATATTTTTATTTTATATCAATTGCATAAGGGTTAATTATATAAGATTTAAGATGAAACTGTTATTATTCACTAAGCAAGATACCTATATTCAAATTAGATTTTTTTTTTTTCAAAATAAAAAGACCATTATTCAATTAACTGATTTTCTTCAATACTAGTTTAAAATCCACACTCCGTACGGACTTTTAAAGTAGCTTTTGTGAGTGACGGGTATTTGAGACGCCAAGCCAAAACTAAAGGATCCAGCAATGATGATTTTAAAGAAATAACTTTGAATTCAATTCACTCTATGGAAATTAATTTTGATTCAGAGTATAAGTACAATTCCGGCCCAAACTACAAATCGGGTCGAAAAATGGAGTTCTTAAAATCACACACTCCGTGGAACTTCAATACCTCACGTCACGAAACCTCCTTTTAACTAATTCCTATGGTACATTGACATAATAAAACTGATCTCCTCAATTCACACAGTTTTGGAGATATTTTAAACTGAATTTCAAATAATTTTTATACTTTTTGTTACTTTAAACTCATAAATTTAAAACTTAATCACTAATTTATTTATTTTTTTTTTTTAGTTATTTAAAGATTTACATTTTTTAACTGTTCCCTCATCCGAACAAAATTTACAATGCTGGATGTTCAAGCACCAAATGAAGGGAAGATTTTCAATGCAGATATCATCCTGATTTTAAAAAAGTATATAGAACATGTGTGACCCGAGTTAAAGGCATTTCAGACAACACGGACGGGCAGAATTTGCTACTTTTTATTTAGATTAAAAGTATAGATGTTATTCAAAGTAATTAAACTCTTGTTCACGAATATAAAGATAAAGAAAGGTAGCAAAAATAACACTGCTTCGGAAACCACAACAGCGACCTTTATTGGTATTGTGGTAACTTGTTTTCCTATTGAAAGTGCATTAATATTACGAGATCATGACCGACCTACCCCTTCTCAATAAAACAATTTAAACCCCTTTTTAATATAAAAAAACACTTAAATAAAGTTATTAAGCTCCCTTTTTCAATAACACGATTACATGAATAGATAAACGGATATATAGATTAGATATTACTTTAAAAACCCCTTTCCAATAACATGAATCAGAAATTTATTTTGAGATGAGGAATCTTCATTTATGCCTTATTCGGACGAGCATTCTCATGTTCACTTCGGTTGTTCAACCTTCCAGTGACCGCCTTGTGTCTAACTTGGTAACATTGGAATTTCAAATTGAGGGCTTTATTCGACCAGAGTATCAATTTTCAACGCTAACAGATTCAGTGACTGCATTCACGACCAGGACAATCAATCTATTTTAACCAACACTTTAATCCACTCTCTAATACCTCTTGAGAAATCTAGTCTTGATATGCTGGAGACTCGAGCTTAAATTCTATGTTCAGATACCGGGGTCTGTATAGGCGTGTCGGGTACCGGGGACTGTATGATTGGATGGCGTAATAGATTAAAGCAGGGGTTGAAACATGTCAAGCTTCCCACCAGTTGAAGGTTTGATCTCTGGGTCTGCCTGTACGGAAAATCATGTTCTAGTAAAATGGAAAAACAAAGAAAATTAACTAGCTTCACTAAAATGAGATTAGCAAGTCGTCGTTATCGTCTTTTATGTGCTATGTCCCTTCAGGACGTGTGCGATCATGACTCTCCACGGCCTCCTATCCCTTGTTGCAGTAAGCAATGTTTGACCCCTAAGCAAAGTTAATGCCTCTCTGAGTTCCTCTTTCCATTGACACATGATCGCCAGTCTTCCTCTTGCCCTGTAATTTCCAAGCCCTCCTTCATATAATTAAGAAATATCAGCTTTCTGGTTATTGTTATTATTATGAGTAACTTTTTTGTTTCCATTTTCCAGAAGATTTATCCGTTCCTTACGCGCTCTGGCCTACGACCGGATAGCGTTGAAACATCGGTTCCAGTACGATCATGGAAGTCAAACCTGGTCAGTATCTAGATGGGTGACCACTTGGGAATGCCCTGTGCCGTAATCTTGGATGTGCGGGTGGTGTAATGGATAATGGCTTATTATTAATCGGAGAGCCGAGTTCCAATTTCAGTTCCAATTTCAGTTGGGTTCGTAATATTCACTTACGCACAAATACCCTTCTCCCCAAGCTCTATCACTAAACCATTATCTCAAAAAAATATTCTTGCAATCTAAAAATATTTTCTGGTTTTAAATAACATGCAAAGGGTTGGTAAACCGTAGAAAATGAATCAATTACGCGCTCCGTCCATGAAATTATCCGTCGTTCACTTTCTGAGAGACGTTTCGGTTCAACTCTGTCTACGGACGGAGAGGAACGCGAAGGAGGCTACGCCGAATGGCGGAGTCTCCTTCGGGGAGGTAAAACCGGCCCTGAAAAATGGACTATTTTTTTGGCCGAGCCTAATGGCTCGGAAATGCCCACGTTAAAAAGGCCTTGTGCCACATGACGCCCTCGTGGGGGGACGACTAAATATAGCCCATGAAATTCTCAGCGTCCTTTTGTAGAATCACATGAGAATGATAATGATAAAGACCTTTCTTTTTATGTGCCATGTCATTTCAGGACGTAGGCGATCATGGCTCTCAACTTCCCCCTTATCTTTTGCGGTTCTCAACAAGTTCCTTCCCTCTACTTCATTCCCAACATCACGTTCTGTCATCAACTTGCTTAAGCCCACCAGGTATGTCACTCGTTGTTTTACCTGTCTCTCTCTCTCTCCCTCTATACCCGTGAATGATTCTCCAGGCACTCTTTACTCATGTGTCCCAGAAAATACAGCTGCCTCTTTCTGATTTTAAGTTAAGCCTCCTCCTTGTTTGCAACCTCTCTAAGACCTCATCGTTGCTCACACGCTCCGTCCATGATATCCTTACCATCCTTCTGTAGAACCAGATCTCTGTCGCCTCGAGTCTCTTCTTTATCTTTGAGGAAATCGTCCAACATTCGCTTCCGTAAAGAAGAACAGATGTCGCGTAACAGTTCAGTATTCTTTTCTTTGTTACCAAAGAAATCCTTCTGTCTCGCAATACTCTGCCCATCTTTTGGAATGTGTCCTTGGCCTTCCCTATACCTCTACGGATCAGTGTTGCATCCTCTGTCAAGACGCTTACCAGGTATTTAAACTTCCGCGTTTGCTTTATTCTAGTGTTCCCGACATGCAAATCGCATTTCGGGCTTATCCTCTTACTGATGACCATGAATTCAGTCGATTGAATAAAAGACTCGGTTCAAAATTTCAAGAAAGTAACTTGGTACAAAAACACCTGAAGAAAGGATAGTAGAACTGCCGAAACATTGATCTTTTTACGGTTTATCAGGCCTTTGCAGGTTATTTAAAGCCATAAAATATTTTAAGATTACAAATGTTTGGAGATAATGATACAAGCCCTAATTAACTCATAGCTGGGAGAGAAGAGATACATTTCCCAATGTTATCTGCAAGTAAATAAATATAACGAACTCCAGTTACGAGCCGTTATCAATCATATAACACGCACACAAGCTTACAGCCCCTAGTATCCTCAACAGGTCACCCATATAGGTACTGATCTTGCTTAACTGATCAGGGGGTTCTGAGGAGCATGGAACCACCTCTTAATTTCTGGTGTTCCCAGGTCCACCCTGACCCGGGGTGGTAGCACCTGTTAGGGTTACAGCTATGAGCAAATAGTTGATAACCCAAATTTGTGTAAAAATAGGTTTTAATACCAGAAATACTTTGTAATAAAAAAATTATATTGCCAGCAATAATTTTTTAGGGAAAAATTATCAGCAGTAAAAAAAAAAAAAAAAAAAACTCTAGCAATTCAAACAACTATACATTCTTTGAAAAAAAAAAATTACCAGCTCTAGATTTCTTCAAGGAAAAATATTCCCAGAAATAGATTTTTGAAGAAATCATATTACCAGCAATAAAAGTTTTGTCGGCATTAAATAACACATTGAGGTTGATATGCCGTAAACCAAACCGAGAATCGGTGTTTCAACTTGATTTTGCCGTAAGCCACCGAAACGTTGAAAATAAAAGCCAAGATAAGCATGGTGGTCCGAATAGCAAAAATTATATCAAAGATCCAGAAAATTCTTAACACGAGAACTCGGATTATTTATTTTCTTGTAGACGTACAAGAAGTGAAGAACTTTTAAATTGGGCATGTAATTTTTCTATTTCTCAATGCACTCTACGTATTTAGGAGACACATGGTGGCCAACTGAGAATTAGTGGATTTTCTTTGGCAAAAGATACAGCAGCAGAATTAACTTGTGAGCAAAGCTTTTGAGAGACTTCTAAGTGCCAATCTGCTAAAGTTAAATGGAAGGCAATTGGCGCAAAATGCCAATTCCGATTCGCGTGTCAAAATACCACCTTCTCTAGTATCTCCGCCTTATCGGTAATTGGCTTAATGCTAGACTCTTGTATATAATTTGCCGTATCACTTGCTAAATCTCTAAAATACTCTATTCATTGTCTTGTTCTTCGTAATACCAGCACTGATTCAATTTAACGAAATGTTCTTAACTGGATTCTTTACAAATCTTTTTCATATTTAGCATATAGAGAAAATGGTATAGGGCGCCACTACTTTAAATTGATTTAGTCTCGAAAATGTTCAGTTTGACATATCATATTTTTAAGACTGGCTTTTACGTAGATCAACGGATAAATCGACACTGGAAAGCGTTCTGATGAGTTAGATTCTTCATAGCTGAGACCCGCCACGTCTCGTAAGTTGGATCGAATCATCCTCATTCCCTTCATATTTCATTAGTGAGAAGGAAGTTGTACTCTGACAGCTTCCCACGAAGCACTACTTTGTGGAACCGTTTCCCGATAGGATGATTTCCAGGCGAGTAAAATTTTAACCTCTTCAAGTCTCTTTCCCAGATCTCATAATAAACGTAACTTATCTCCTATTACGTTACGTTATTCAGTAACGCTCTACATTGGGTGGCTCTTTGGCCTTATATAACTATTACTAAGAAAATAATCAAGAGTTTAGAGAATCTGAATATCACGGGAACTGAATGGGAATTTCTATATAAATTGATCACCAATAGGCTTAACAATAAAAACTGTAAAAACTTCAATTTTTCTCAACCGCTGTACGTAGCGCACTTTACCTCTGTGTGTAATATATAAACTCGTTTGAGGGACCCGAACAAGTCAGAACTTAGCTTTACACGTTCTGATCTTCAAAGGAAAAGCCCTCAACGAAACTAATAAACGTTTCGCGCATAGATCCGATTTTTTTTTTCTGAATGTCTGTGCTTCAAATGAGTATTTTCAATTACCCACTACAATTTTTGTTGCCCTTCTGCGGCCTTTATCTTTTATTTCCCTTGCCCTTCTCATAAAAGTATATCAAGTTTACTCGTCCTTTACCCAGGCTTTGTGCGCGTCTTTATCGACGCTGGTTGTAGACCTCGTAATCAACAGGTGAGATCAGTCGCCTCGATGCAAATATATTTCTTTTTACAGCGAGATTCACAATTTACAAGGACCAAGAGCCGCCCGAGGTAAAGGGTTATGCTTTAGGCCATTTGTGTGCGTATAGGCGTAGAATATACCTACTAACCCTGGCCTTGAACAAGATTGTAGTGATCGGGAAAACGTCTTCTTGGGAGTTGGTTCCACAGGGCAGTGGTTCGCGGGAAGATGCTGCCTGAGTAGAACTTCTCACCAATGTCATACTGAGGGAATGTGGATGGCTTGCTACTCTGTAAGTGGCATAGTATGTTCTTGCTGTGAAGGTTTACCTCGGCGGGACAAGGGAATGTAGTTCATCCGAGAACATTCCGTGGAAGTAGCGTTAGCGCACCGAGTGGCTTGCCACATCCAGCTTGTGAGATAGTTTGAAGGCTGGAGAATAATTCGTCACCCACAGGTGGTCGGAGATGCTATTGAACCCTATCAAGGCTGGAGAGTGAGGTCTGGGCAACACACGCCTACATATGACAACAGTACTCCATTTTTGGCTTGATGTGGCTATTGTATAGACTAAAAGGAGGAGTCGGATACTTACTGGAACGGTACAGAGCTGACCATTTCACCTGCATCCTTAGCAGTTGATCGTATGTACGAGTTCCACTTCAGATCGGATGTGAGTTTGAGGCCCAACAGACTTTCAAGGCACGGTGCTTCCCCCGGCAATGATGGATGGTAACTAGCTGCTTCTTCGAGACACTGAATGTAACTAGCCAGTTTTAACTCTATTGGATCGTTTGCGCAAGATCGGGCGAGAGATCAGTCGCTAATATTTGTCGACGTCTGGCGAGATCCGGAGGAATGTCGACGTCTGGCGAGATCCGGAGGAATGTCGACGTCTGGCGAGATCCGGAGGAATGTCGACGTCTGGCGAGATCCGGAGGAATGTCGACGTCTGGCGAGATCCGGAGGAATGTCGACGTCTGGCGAGATCCGGAGGAATGTCGACGTCTGACCAGAATAAAACTGAAACGAACCACTCACGAACTAAATTTTCCAACTTTTCTATAACACATTCATGGTATTTAATCTTTTTGAATCGCAGGTTTATCAATCTTGATTCTATTCTTTAATTCCCTTACTTTCACGTCCTGGGTAGGACGATAAACTAAATCAAACAGCAAAGTCTTTGATAAAAAATATTTTAAGGGGCGTGAAACCACCTCTTAACTGCTGGTTTTCCTGTCAGGGTCCCAGCTATGGGCAAATAGTTACTACCCCTAAAAGGGGTCAAAACAATATGAAAGTATAAAAGTAGGTTTTAATACCAGCAATATATTACAGTGTAACCCGGATATAAGAGTTGTCGGGACCGGGTTTCTTATATCCGGATTTGGTCTATTTTATATACATTAACACGGGCTCTAATTTGGGACCAGAGAAAATTTCTCTTATATCCGGGTTTCTCTGTATTGCAAAAAGTATTACCAGTAATATATTTTTGGAAAAAAATATTACCAACAATAAAAAAAAAAAAAATATTGTTGGTATTAAATAACCCATTGAGGTTGATATGCCGTAAACCAAACCTTTCCCCCTTTCATCAACCATTTACCGATATTGATGATTTATTACCTCCTCACTCTTTTGCTAAGTCTCAGTTCGTTTGTATTATTAGATAAAAACTCCTGTTAGCATTTGTTGCAACAAATCTAAGAATTCTCTAAAGTATATTACATTCCTAAATACTTATCTGCAGTTCGCATTGCAATTCTTCAGAAAATGTTACCGCTAAGTTCAGCCTAATCCAACTTCTTGGTTTTAAATTTTTAATATTTTACTTCCAGTGTTGGCAAACTTGTGCACTGCTTTTCTACGAAACCAGCATATGGAGCCCAATTTGTAACGCCACAAGGATATGCGTAAGTTTGTCTTTGTTTTTATATTGAGGGATATATAACAACATTAAAATTTAGTTTTGCATATTTTTCCTCATTTCTATATTTTGGTATCGGAAATAAAGTTAAGCTGTGAGATTTTAATTTGATCTGTTTTTGGTCACGTGGTTGTAGGTAGTACATACCTGATGTATGGTTTCTAGAAATATTTCAAAGGTGCTTGGTACTGGGATCGCCTCTGTTGAATGATTACCAAGAAGTTGCCTCCCTAAAAAATCGACCATATTTAGATTCGAACCAGTTTCATTCTCAGACGCTAAACGTTCTAACCACGTGCGAGAAAAAAAATATATATATATAGCTTGCTAACATCGTAAAGGGTGTTCCAATAACTTGGACTGATTTTAAATGTGAATTAAGTTTAAGCGTCTAATGATTTTTTTCCGGTTAAGCAACTTAAGTCTTTGGCAATTTTAACCATGGAAAGATTAACAATCAAACAACGTGTTAAAGTTATCGAAGCCTATTACTAAAATTGATGTTCAAACAGAAATGCATTTCGCGCACATCACGATTTTTTGGTTAACATAATCGATCAGCCGAGAGTGCAATTGGAAACGATATAACATTGTTGTGAAGAGGTTCAATTCTAGCGCCCGATGGCGAATAGAGGTGTCTGGATTTTCGGACACATTCTCATGGACTCTAACAATGTTTTCAGCTGAACGGTGTTTTCACATCTGCCACCGACCCAGTTTGTTTGAATTTCCGAACTGTTGAAACTTTAACACGTTTGATTGTTGAGCTTTGCATGGTTGAAATCGCCAAAGACTTAAATAAAGAAAAAGAAAAAAAAACCTTAGACGCTTAAATTTAATTCACATTTAAAATCGAACCAAGTTATTAGAACACTCTTTAATTGCACTTAATCTGAAGATGCTATTGAAACCTGAAACTTATAGTCAATACGCTATGGTAAACCCTATATCCATAGTGACTCTCAAATATGCATAGTTTTAGGACCCTTGAAATGTAAATTTGAAAAGTCATGTTAAATTTTGTCTGTTAATTTTTTTTTTTTTTTACTTGATTGGTCTCGTATCGAGCGTCTTTTGTTGCGCTTCGTTGTCGATCACCTCCTCCACGAGAAATATTGATCGGTAAACCCTCGGGTGTATAAGAATCTGTTCAGAACACACAGTAAAACTCCCAGTATTTTCTTTTTACATCGTAAGACTAAGTTAGTTACTTATTGATTTGTGACAGTTTCCTTTTCGACAGGCGTCTCGCTCATCATTCAATTGGCACTAAAGTATGAATATATTTATTCCTCCCGGTCATGAATAAATGACATTAATTGGGGCTCTTAAACCTTTTAATGTTGTCCTTTTTAAAAAAAAAAAAAAAAAAAATTAGTTGCTCGAAGTAATGATCAGGTAGCTATCGATGGCTCTCGAAATAGAATCCAAATAATTGCCGCTCGTCTTGTAGGACATGGAAATCGACTTGTATATGCATACACTATGCACCCACAGAAGGCTGAAGAATACATTGACCGAAATTTTAAATGTGCATTTTCTTTCGAATAAGACAATTATAAATGCCTCAGCTCTACATCGATAACTTCATATTTGCTGTGAGAAATTCTTCTATAGAAATTGGTTACTGCAGATTTTCCCAATACAATGCGCATTTCTCAGACATAAGATTTCTGCTTATTTGAACGTAAACGTTTCTAAAGGCTTCGCTGATACACTTCTTGGCAATAAAAACACGAAGTTTTCAAAATAAACATACAAGGCATTGCAATGCGCATAAGTCGTGAGTTTTCTTTTTTCTTAAAAATGAATTTGCAGTATTTGGGTAGGTACTCATTAAATTTTGCTTAATCTCATACAAGGTTACAAATGTAACTCGCGCGGATTTTGTACAATATCAATAGTTCTTTCATGTATCGTGTCCCTTCAGGACCTAGGTGATCATGGACCTCCACATCTTCCTGTCCCTTGTAGCTCTTAATAAGTTTTGTCTCTTTATTATTTCTCCCAAACTCTGTTCTGTCATCCATTGCTTAGGCCTATCAAGTATGTTACACGTTGCTTTCCTTTGTCTCTTTCTTTCAATCTGTCCTGTGAGTATCAGATTTTCCAAGCCGCCCTCCTTCACTACGTTCCGCTGAAAACTCAACTGCCTCTGCCTAATGTTAAGTATAAGTTTGAATTTTTTTTCATTCTCTAAAAAACCTCTTTATTCACATGTTATCCAAGGTATCTTCAGCATCTTTGTTGAACCACATTGCTGTTTCGAGTCTCTTCATCTTTGACGAGATTGTCCAGCATTCGCTGCCATACAGGAGAACAGATGTCACGTAACAGTTCAGTACTCTTTTCTTTCCTTTTCTTTTTTTTTTTTTTTTTTTTTTTTTTTTCAACGAAAGTTTTCTGTCTCTTAATACTCTGCTTAGCTTTTGGAATGCATCTTTGGTCATCCCAATACATCTTCGGATTCCAATGTCGCATTTTCTGTCCTCTGTTAGAACATTTCTCAGTTATTTAAACTTCTGTACCTGCTTGATTGTTAGTATCCTCGACCTTAATTGTTATTTTAGAATCACACTTTTGTTGATAACCATGCATTCTGCCTTATAATTTGTACTTAGTCCTTTCTTCTCGCTTTCCTTCGCTATATCCTGTAGAGACTATTGTAGTTTCCTTTCCGTGTCTGCTATCAGCACTTTGCCATCTGCATATCTTATATTAAGATTGTGACCATCAATAATGAATCTTGTCGGACTTCTCATTCTCTCAGAATTGTCTGTCTGTATAGGTTGAATAAATCTTGTGAGAGGACGCATCTTTTTTTACACACTTTCCTATTTTTGTATATCTGCTGAATTCATTCTCTGTCCGTATGCAGGCGGCAATAATTAACTGGCAACTATTGCGGAATGTCGTACAGGCTGTGATCTCTGAGAAACGTCGCGATCGGCTTTCGTCTGCACTGCTTGAAATTTTCCCATTACCTCAAAAATGAAACAAAGAAAATGACCCAATATTCGTGTTTCGCTTAGCTTCGCTTGGCCCACAGTCACAAGTTACTGTAAATTTATTTGTATTCGGCATAGGATACAATCTGTTGTGCAGCCGTTAGCGGGTTAACTTACAGAAATTTTCTTTCTTCATGTGAGTTTTGATTGAAAGTATATTTCAATGATCAAATGATTTTTTTTCAATTAACAGTAAAATAATTTCGAAATAGAAATAACTGTATTTTTACGCCATTATGATATTCATTGCTTTTATCTGACCCCAAAATCACATACTGGCACGTCACGTTAAGCCTAGGTTACGAGAAACGGGCTAAAGGAGCTTACCAGTACCATAAAGAAGGCTTGAAGCCTCATCGCATAGAAACACATTTTGCGCCAAATGCCTTCCATTTAACTTAGGCAGATTGGCACTTAGATATCTCCTGAAAGCTTTGCTCACAAGTTAATTCTGCTCCCGTATCTTTTTCCAGAGAAAATCCATTAATTCTCAGCTGGTCAGCATGTTTCCTAAATACAGTCTATTGATAAATACAAAATGTAGATTCCCAATTTAAAAGTTCTTCACTTCTTGTAGACGTACAAAAAATATTTCTCTCATACAAAAATAATTTCTGAATCTTTAATATAATCTTCATTATTCGAGCCAACATAATTATGTTGGTTGTTATTGTCAACGTTTCGGCGGCTTACGTCTATAACACGTTGAAACACCATTTCTCGGACAATACCCGAAGTTAAGCAACGTCGATCCTGGTCAGTATTTATATGACTGACCGCTTGGGAATATCGGGTACTGTAGGCTTGGATGTATGGGTGTTGTAAAGGATAACGGCTCTGATTTGGAAATTGGAATGCAGAGCCAATTCCAGTCGTGTTCGTTATGTTAACTTAAACACCAATATCCTTAGGAAATGTATGAAATACCCCCTCTTCTCTCCCTATCTATGGATTAATTAGTAGAAGTTGTATCGCTTAATCATTATCTCAAAGTTCAATATAAAAAATATTTCCTGATTTAAATGATTGGGTTGATAAACGGTAAAAATCAATCTCACTCTCAATATCACTTGCGATCTACGAGATCAGTTATGGGACGTACGAATCTCTCCCAGTGCATTCCAGTCCTGATTTCGAAATGTTCCTTTTTGTTTTATTTTTTTATATTTTACTTAGGGTGCTGATATCTTACATGCTACAAAATCCGGCACATATTTACGCAAAAAATTTCTCATAAAAAAACAAAAATGGTTTCGGAAACGTAATGTGAAATTCTGATGTTAGAATCTATATTTCACTCACCACTCAAAATCTATCTATACTCATGATATTTTAAAAGCTGTGAGAATTGATGAGATTTAAAAACAGTTGTTTTTGAAAGTGCAAAGAAATATATGGTTAAATCACTTTATTGGAATTTTGTTTGTGTTAGATAAGCAATGCTACATATGTCACAGAAAAACTTTGACTTGCAACTGCATAACTGGCCGGACGGAAAACCTTTTTCTTTTTGTTTTTCTTAGAAAAAGTAATAGGGCACAGGTTTTATTAACAATATTTAGAAATTCTTTCTTTATGAAAGATTTTCATAATTATACTCTCCCTATGAAGATCGCACTGCACATAATTTTTAGTTAATTTTTTTTTTTTTTTTTTTCTAGTTGAGGGTACAAAATTGAGCGGCCCATTCCGTGATGAATCATAAGCAAATCTCCAGTAATGCAAGATCAACACGCATTAAATTTTTGCGGCTCCTTAAATTTACCATTCCTACTGATAATTTAGTCTTATTCATATTTTTTTTAAAGTATTGTCGATTAAATTTATTTTCTTCATTAGTATTTTCGCCTAAAATTTAGTCGATTCTCATCGTATTTTTTATATCGATGTTTTACATTCATTTAATAATGTAATTGAAAATAAGCAATCAGCCGCCTGTGAGAGATTTTTTTTCTATGGCCTACTTCCTTTTTTTATATTACTTATATGAAGATTTCAGCTGTATTTTGTCTTTTATGTTGTTTGTTGCCTTTTGTCTGTCTGTCTGTCTGTTTGTCTGTCTGTTTGTCTGTCTTTAGTGGTTTTTCACACAAAACATTTTAATTTCAGTTGCTTTTTATCGCAACACTATATCTCCATTTAACCTGTCGGCGGGGCCAATAAAAACCGACTGCATATTACGGAAGTAAGATCCCTTATCTCTTAGGGGAAAAATGGGTGACAATCCGTAATGCTTGCACAGAGGTTCCTGATCACTGAGAATTCCTCGGTTCTACAGACTGTAGTTATAAGACTTACAACACCCCCACACCCATTTCGGCTCTTATTTGAGCAAAACAAGCGGTTCGAGAGGACCGATCTGATCAACAGGATGGTCAAAATATGTATCTAAATTTGTAAGGAATACTTTTTGAAAGAATTTTTTTTTTTCTTCAATCTAGCCGAAATCATCTGGATTCTTTTTATTTTTCTCTCCATCACCTTTGTCCCTGGCTATCCCACACTGTGACAATATAAAATCTACCAAGAATTGGTTTATTGTGGCTGAACTAGCAATCAAGGCACTTTCAAGACATTTTCGCCTCAATGAATTATTTCTCTTTTAATCAAATTAGTATTTCCTATGTCAAAATTGTGGTCCATTTTGTTAAACAATCAATGCGTTTTGTGTGTTATTTAAAATGTCCCTTTATGTTCAGATAGTTCCTTGTTTAAGATTCTTTAGGTTTCTCTAATGTATTCATTCTGGCAATTCCTGCAGTTGATAGAGTAAATTTCTCCAACTTTTTCTTTTATTGAGTCTTTGATTGTTTTCATTGGTTGATTTTTTTTTTTTTTTTTTTTTTTTTTTTTTTTTTTCGGTGGACACAAAGTTCCAGACAATTGTGAACTCTGTGTAATATGTCTAACGTAAAGTGCCTTGATCGCTAGTTCAGCCACAATAAAATTGTGTCCAGGAACTTACAATATATCAACCTTCTTGGTAGAGTTTATATTACAGTGTGGTATAGTCGGGGGGAAAGGTGAAGAGAAAAAGAATACAGATGATTTCGGTTAGATTGAGAGAAAAAAATATTTCAAAAAATTTTGAAACTACCCGTGTCTCTCGTTTCATGCTCATATAAACCAACCAACCAACCAACCAACCAATATAACGGTTATATTTCTCTGAAGTAACGCTATACTTGATCCCTTGCTTTTATTAGGTTATTTAAAAGCCTACCGTACTCTCTGGGCTTGTAAGGATTCTAATCACTTGGTCTGCATCATTGAGCCTTTATAAGAAACATCTGATCTACGCCTTTTGAATAATAAATTATACACATACCTTCATCCAGCTCGAGACTCGGTATTGATTATAGACTTATCAGTTTGTTCCCCAAACTCATAGATTTCCAATATATGGCCCATAACAATCAATGGGGGAAGTGATCACCATTTTAATTGATATCAACAAGCCAATGTCAAGAGTTCCGAAGTAGTAACTTCATGGAATTGGCCGGACTTATGACTAATCAATGATTATTCCCAGATATAAAGCACACATTGACTTAATTCATGAATCAAATAGTTTATATCCATATATATAAATATACGCACACCTCGGCTAATCTACACAGCAGATATAAACCGGTATCAAATCGGCGTAACATACCACTCGACCGTCAATTAAGGTAACATGGAAAAATCATTGTAAAATAAGTAGAAAACATGCCTGATATATAATATTAATTCAGCTGCTTCATGACATTATCTGCGTCTACGAACTGTTTTTAAAGTTTTCCGCTGCTGTAGACGTAGGTATACGTTTTTTTTTTTTTTTTTTTTTTTCGGAAACTAATATTGCCCGCTATCGACATATCTCTATCTATAAAAGGCAGGATGTGTGGTGTGTGTGTAACGAATGCACGGCCGCAATTTTCGACGGATTTGCACCAAAATTTGCATGCACTTGCTCCAAGTTAGTGGGAAGGCCAAAACCGACTTTGCATTTCCCAACTCCCATCGATAGTGGAAAGTTTTTATGTAGTTTGCGGCCATTTTCTACTGGCCAGAATGAGAGCCTATAGCCGGCTGCCACGAATGTTAACTAGCATGCAAAAAAAATCGATAACTGCATTCGTCACAAGTGGGGAAAAAATTAAAACTGCATTGCACTTTACTCCAATTGGCTCATTCCTTTGCTTAAACTCAACGTTGATTCTGATTCCGCAGAACTGGGTAGGGTGTGAAAAAGTATTTAACATTCTTTTTTCATTCGGTTTTTTCCAGTTACTTTCCTTTTTTAAAGCTGATAGTTTTGTGTTCATTTTGTTTAGTTCTTTTTTCGTAACAGATTTAATGTTTAGTATAGAAAAAATTCGCAGTGTGAGATAGGCAAGCTTTAAAGGCAAGGAAGGGCAAAAATATTTTAAGTCAAGTGATAGCGATTGGTGTACGAGTCGTACGATTTTTGAATCAAGCACGGGCAACGCCGGACCATGCTGCTATTATATATATATATATATATATATATATATATATGTGTGTGTGTGTTTTCAAAACACCGTTAATATCACTCCCTTGCCTTGTTTATAAACTAACTAGCTTTTAGTATAAATTCCAAACCAGTGCAGATATATGGTAGCATTCAATGCGATGTCTTTTGTAAGGTATCGATTATTACATTGTTTTTGGTGAGGGGACGTTTTGCTTCGTCAGCCATGCAGAGTATCCAATCGAAACTAAATTGGTGACACAGAATCGTCATAAAAGCCTTTTGAAATATATTCCGAATAAATGACAATTTCTATTTTCACAAAACTGGTCAGCAGCCATACAGCAATGAAACTGTTAATCAGACATTTTGATAGAGTAAGCCTCAAGATATATTTCTAAGAAGTTATTTCGACACCCGCCAAAAAAGTAGTAAAATAAAACTGCCTGATTAATTTTAAGCTTTCTTGAGGACTACGTACATTGAATTATATACAGATGTTTGAGTAATATAATGATTAACCGTTTACATTCGCCTTTACGAAAATACCCTTGGAGAAAGTTATGAATCCACCTGCTTTTTTTCAAGCAGCTGTGAGTTAAATAGCAGGGCAGACTGAGCTCTTCCATCTTCGATAGAAACTTTTCTAGGAGAACAATTCTTAATTCCAAACTGGTTGGGCTAAGGGCTTAGCAACTCCATCCCATGAAAAACCAACTTTTCAAGTAAAACGCAGTAGAAACAAAGTATGTAGGTGTTTTTTTTTTTTTTCCTCATTACTCCACGGAAAGTCTGGGGAGACTTGGGAGTTGTCGGGGGACATACTCCATAGTTGAAGTGTACAGGGTAGTCCGAAAGTTTTGTCCCCCCCCCCACCTTTCAAAAAGTAATGACAACAATAGAACAAGTAATGCAGTTATACAAAGCACATGTATTTTAATTCAGTTTATTCACTTTCATTAACGCTGTCGCTCATCGAGAAGGTTTGTATGAAGACCTTCGTTTTCTGAAAGAGAAAATTATATTGTCTACTGATGACAAGACTTTCAGACCACCCTGTACATGACACAGATAGCACATCTTCAGTAGATCAGATCAAGTGCAATCATGGCTTTCGTGTTACTTAAACATTAGAAGCATGCTTCCCGTCATGTGTGCTGATAATACTCCAGCCCGAGCCATTAACCATTACAACACCGCTCATCCAGGCTGACAGCACCTGATATTTACAAGCGGTCACCATCCAGGTTCGACGTTGCTTAACTTCGGTTATCATTCGAGAACCGATGTTTTCAACGCCATGCGGCAGTAAGGGAAATATCAGTTATTAAATGCATTGATGAGGAAATGAAAGTACGCTTAGATCTAACATTCAAAAAACGACCATAGTAAAGGGTGGTCCGAAAGTCTTGTCACCCCTTACCGAAAAAATAAATAACAATAGAACCAGTAATACAAATCACATGTACTAGATTCAGTTTATTCTCATTCATTAATGCTGTCGCACATCGGGAAGTTCTGTATGAACACCATCATTTTCGTAGAACAGATTGATGCGACGCCATGTCTGGCGTGATATTTTACGAAGCTGTTGATTGCTGCAAAGGCTTACCGAACAGCGTCCTTCAACTGATAGGTATTCCGGTATCATTCATGTGAAACTCTCTCCTTGATAATACGTCGCAGAGCGTTGAAATTCAAAATTACATTATGTGGGGGTGACAATACTTTCGAGCCACTTTGTACATCATATGTGTTGTTCGTGTCTGCTGGAGTTTTCATGAAAATAAGAGGAATTAACTTCGGTGCGTTCCACATACACATGATATAGCAATTTTCTAAGCTTAGATTTGGCACAAGGCCGAAAATATGGAGCACCCAGTGAGGATCGAACTCACTACTTAGTCGTAATTGTTCTAGCAAGACAATCTAACCATTACACCACCTCGAGGTGCACTATACACATGATATATATCGAACTCTGAGAGACGTCAAATTAAAATGATTGTATATTTAGCAAAAAAAGATTTGAATCCTGTGTACATTAAGACAAGACTTGTTTTTTTTTTGTTTCGTTTTTTTTCGTTTTTTGTTGTTTTTTTTTTAATAAAAAAAAACTATTGATTTAATGTCTGTTCTACTCCCGGCTTTGCATTGCTTATTCTTTGATATTGGAATCGATCGATATTGATTTAAGATTAAGCATAGTCTAGCATTTTTTTTAAACTGAGCGCTATGGAGGAAGTTCCTATCGAACGTCTTTTACCAAAGACGTTCTACTGAACATCCTTGCTTCGAAGTTTGCACGTACGAGATTCTGGACAGCATCTCAAATCTCACAAATACTTAGCTCTACCATTAATCTAAATTGTTAAAGAACTTAAGTTTTCCTATATGACAGTGAATACTGGACAACTCTTCGCACAGATGAAGAAAATGTGGTTCTCTAGAAGGACAATACCAGGGAGTGAATGTGAGCAACGACGAAGTTAGAAAAAATGGTAACGAAAAGGACACTTATGCTTATCAGAAAGACAGTTTAAATTCCTAGGCAATATGAGAAAAGAGAGCTTGAAAAATTTGACACTCACAACGTATTAAGGGCAACAGTGGACAGATAAAAACGGCACATAACCTACCTAACGAACTCTGGTAAATGAATAGAAGAACAGGGTTTAGGAGAGATAAAGGGTAAACGTTAAGGGCTATAAATAGGAAATTTTGGAAAGCCCTGAACTCCAACGCTTTGAAGAGACACGGCATATAGAAGATCGAATTACGCCACAATAATATTTCTTTAGAAACTCTGTACCAATTCAGATGCCGCTATTGCTAAATATCCGGGAATTCCTGCTACAAATTAGTAACAAGTAGTAAATAATATTTCGTCTTATCCAACTTTAAGACTGGAATAAGATTAAGGATTGGAACTTCATTCCCTACCCACTGGATATTATTCAGTGTCGGCCTCGGAAGTACTGTTTCATTCAACTAAAATTGTCTGCAGTTCTCGAGCAATATGGACGACCGGTATAACGGCAACTGTCCCTTATTGAAAACCACAAGAAGAGTAACGGTACAATGACTTTATAATTTCCGGTCGGTCGTCTGAACATCTGGACTACTATTTGTTAAACCTTGGTGATGGTCGTTATGC
The DNA here is from genome assembly GCA_903632075.3 of Acanthosepion pharaonis. Lineage (NCBI taxonomy): Eukaryota > Metazoa > Mollusca > Cephalopoda > Sepiida > Sepiidae > Acanthosepion > Acanthosepion pharaonis. The sequence goes on from CAHIKZ030003326.1 coordinate 57,582, forward strand.
GAGGATATGTGGGTGAAATGACAATCTTGGCCTTTGTGTGCAAAATTAATAGCAAGTTATTGGAAACGACTGCGGTGGGGTTGCAGAAGGGAAATACGGCTTTTATGGGCAGGTCCGGTCTGGTAAAGAGAGGCCAGGATTGGGCGATGGCTCAAACAATTATACGCATGCGTGCACAGAAACAATGTGTAGCGTATTGACACAAGAAGGTTAAACTGTGCATGCTCTTGTAAATTTATACACTTCTATCTTGGTGGAGCATCTGCTTGCAAATGTGCGTGCATATCTCTTTCTTAAATAGTAGCATTTGTCTGAAGAATGTCACACTTTGTATGTATGTATGTAAGTAGACGGATATAAATACATTGGTGGTGCAATATCTAACAGCAATAAACGTCAAAATAACGCGATGGTCCATCTATATATAAGTTTATAATAATAGGTGGCTGTATGTACATCAAATTGTTTGAATGGGCGCTAACTTTTACATTAATTCCTGACAATCTATTTGGGCTTTTTTCAATAAATTTCATACGAGAATCATTTTTAGAAAAATCTAGGACAAAGGTGAAGATTTAAAGTGATGTTTACATTGATATGATTACACATGCGCATGATGGAGATTTTAAATTTCAATTTTTTAAAACTGTTTTGCGTGTATATAAGGGTGGACTGAAATGTTTATAGACCGACTATGAAAGAATGTTGTTAGAGCTGTGAAATTTCCCATTAATTTCAACTCTTTAAAAAAAAATTGTTTTGGTGTCGTTTTGGGGATTTATTTTTTTTCGTTAAGACAAACTGACATCTGACTGTAAGACTTCAAAAATATCTTGGCGTCATATCTTGAAAATGAGCAAAACTTAACATCCTGGTGTGATCAAGTACATGCAGGTAGACGTTGAGAAAATCCAAGAGAATACGACGAGGAAGCTGCGCGCTATTCAAAAAAAAATGTTCCAAGAATGCTTCCTTCAATGGAAACAATTCTGGATAAATTGTCGTGCTTGAAAAATGGTCTACTTCGTGTGCGAGAAAACGGGGGGGGGACAACTTCTTGTGATATAAAAACGAACTCCTACTTGCGAACCTGAAACGAACGCCTTCTTTTCCGAACGAACATTTTACGACAGCAAACAAGCAAAACGGCACCCAAGACTGCTGCCGACTGACGACCGACCGCAACGGCTTTTGTCGCCCAAGAAAAGACGCCAAACGACTCGCGCGTCTTCTTGTAATCCTCGGTCGAGCCCATTATGGTACTCCAAGGTGTGCCCGGCGACAACACGCACACGCAGTTCGAGGACGCTTCCGCGCATGTTCGTTAAACTTCGAAAGAGATTAAATGCCGAATTGATGTGTGTTGTAGTTTTCTTTTTATAGCAGTATGCTCGATACTTTTTTTTTTTTTTTTTTTTGAGAAGATCTCATATATATTTGGATTGAACAAACTTTGGCTCAAAAGGTTACATTTATGGAGCACCTTAATCAGAAACGAACTCGCGATAAGCACTTTGAAGTATGTTCTCGTTATCCACTGCATTAAACAGAATATTCTTAGTTTTATCGTCCTGTGATAAAGTGCTATAAAATAAGAATAATATAACTAACTCAACTGGGATCGGAACTCGGATCTCTAATTAACAATTCCGAACCATTATCCATTACAACACGCGCACATCCAAGCTTACAGCATCTGGTATTCCCTAAAGGTTACCCATCTAAGTAATGACCAGCCTCGACGTTGCATAACTATATTGATCGTACAGGAACAGGTGTTTCAACATGAGGCCGTAAGCGCATGAATGGAAGGACTTGTACCACAAAGAATAGACTAATAAGAGAAACAAATGTTGTTTAGACAAGCAACTGACCGGGAGCTGTAGAGGGTTATGACCGCCAAGCTCTAAGATAAACTGAATAATCGAACTGGTCATTAATGAAGATTTCTTACTGAAAAGTATTCGATGTTAGTTCCAATTTCAGTTGAGGTGTGAATCCACCTATCCCCTCAGCTATGGGTTAATTAGTAAGATTTTTATCACTAAAACAATTCTAAAAAAATAAAATTGCGTACAAAATATTTAGATTTCAGAATTAATTTCCATAGGTTATTACCTAAAAGAGGTTGATATCTCGTTAAATAAAAACAGTCACTGCTGCATTAATTTGTCAAAATTTGACAAGTGTGAGACTCGCTGCTTTTCACTGTTAATATCCTGTGAGTGTTAAATTTTCTCAGCTTTTTTTTTTCTCAATATGAGAAAAATGAATCCCACAGTTGGCAATAAGTCATATAGATTCGAATGAGTGAATGATATCCGTAGCGTTGGATAACGTTTAAATCTTAGATTGATATCTGATTTCTAATGAAGCATAAATTGATGATACTCACCGTCTGAAGGTTAATTCGTCATTAGCTTATCTTTCTTTCAAGTTATAATCTGCTGTTGGTCTGAAATGCTTTTTAATTACGTACGTGAATATATTATGTCTATTGTAAATAATGAATCGCTCCAATGAGCGAATGGGAGTAATTACACAATTATCAATAACTGCAAATTCCACAGGCCATACGTGTTATTAACAATCACTCTTGATTGTACAATAATATCATGAGAATGATTTAGGAGGCACGGTGGAGTAATGGATAGCGGCTCGGGTTGAGGAATCCGAGAGCCGAGTTCAAATTCCAGTCAAATCCATTACATTCATTTACATGCTAATAACCTTGGGAAAGGTATGAATCCTCTTAGCAGGACAGACCGGGCTCTATAGCCTTGGATGGCAACTGGTCTACCGCAGAAAGAAATGGCAAACTACTGCGGGGAAAAAATCTGCCTCGTCAGTCATGTATCGAAAGATACATGATCGCCTAAGCGTGTATCACGCATGGCACATAACTGACTGAAGAATGATTTGATTTATATTCCCTAAAAAAAAAATCGCGTGAAATCATAATTTGGGAATACGAGAGTGGGCTGAAATCTTCTTCGGCCAACTATGGGATTATGCTAGAGCTGTGAAATCTTGCACACATTAATTTCAAGTCTACTTGTTAATAAATGAGTTGTCTTATTACAAGTAATCTGACATCTGACTCTTCAAAGATTTCAAAAGTACTCAGTAGGGACTTATTTTGAAAAAGGACAAAATTTGGTATGGTAGTAGTTATAGAGTACCTGCAGAAAACAGGTGTTACCCCCCCCCCAAGAACATCCATGTTGACATGGTTGCCTACATTAGGGGGGGGGTGATGCTTCAGCTTTATCAACAATGCAAATGCGGGTAGCTGAATTTAGTAGGAGGAAGGGAATCTTACAGTTGACCCAAGATCTGAATGCCAGACGATTGACTATAAATCAAAAAGTCAACGCTAATAGAGAATACTCTGCCCAATGAACTTGGTATGACGAAGCTTCTTGCTCAGTAGGTGTCACGTCTTCTGACAGTTGATCAAAAGCGCACCATGCTGATCACATCAATGGAAAATGTGATTTTATTTGAGGCAGATCTACCTGGTTTCGCTGAACGCTTTATAACGCAGAATGAGTGTTGGCTTAAAACTAGAGACAATCCATGCAAAAAGAAACACCCCTGCTCCATTTCATCTACCGGAAAGGTGCTAGCTTCAGTTCTTTGGGATGCAAAAGGCAGTATGTTTATTCAAAAGGGCTCAGCATTAATTGAGTACTATGCCAATTCGCAGAGGCCGTTACGAAAGGCTATTAAGTCCAGGAAAAATGATTAGATGTCTGTCTTCAAGACACTGCTCCATTACACAAGTCCTTGATTTCAATGGCTGTTGTGCTTTGAACTGGTTGATCACCCTGCCTATTCTCCTGATTTCATTATCATCTGTTCTCCAACTTAAAAAAAATGCCTGGAAATGATTATCGCAGTGATGAAGATTTAATATTTGCCGTTGATGACTTTTTTTGACTAACAGGGTGAACAGTCTTTGAACTGTCAGATGTCAGCTACCTGGAAAGAAATAACAGTTATGAGAAGAGTTTAAATAAATGCAAGAGTTCACAGCCATAGCATCATTCCTTCATAGTCAGCCTATAAACATTTCGGCCCACCCTCACGCACCAATACTGTTATTCTTTTACAATTTTCTCTGTCACTTCATTATACTTTTTTACACAAGTTTCTACCCTTTGTATTTCTTAGTAAGATTTCTTTTTACTATCCCTCGACTCCCTGTTCTTCCATCCATTTGCACAATCTAGTTAGGTAGGGTATCGCTGTTTCTCCCTGCTTCTCTTGACTTCTGAGTGTGTACTCTGAGTGTCGAATTCTCCAATCCCTCTTTCCCAAGTACAAGTGTTATTTTCATTTGAGACATCCTCTTTGCCCACATGAAATTCTCGGTGTCCATCTGTAGAAACACATCTCTGCTTCCTCTAGTCTCGTCTTCCTCCGTGAAGAAATTGTCCGTTATTTACAAACGTATATTGATGTGGGTCGATATTAGGTACACATTTCAACGATTTTATTTTTCTAACAAAAATGTTCTGTTTCTTAGGACGCTGTTTTAGCTTTTGAAAGACATCTTTCACTATTCCAGTGCACCTTCGGATTTCGGTGTCATATTTTTCTTCATCTGTTAAAACACTTCCTAGGCATTAAAAATGTCTGTATTTGCATGATTTTCGGCATCTCCAATTCGTAGGTCTCGCTAAGGAAAAAAAAAAAGGGTTTGTCATTATTTCATGTATCATGGTGAAGATTTCTTGAACACATCGGTCAAAAAGTTGATTTACTTCAATATATGACGAATCTCACATTGTCTCCCGCTCTCACACACACACTACACGCAAGCAGTCTCTCACGCGTGCGCGTAATCTTTCTCTCTCTCTCTTTTTCTCTCTCTCTCTCTTTTTCTCTCTCTCTCTCTCTTTTCTCTCTCTCTCTCTCTTTTCTCTCTCTCTCTCTCTTTTTCTCTCTCTCTCTCTCTTTTTCTCTCTCTCTATCTCTTTTTCTCTCTCTCTATCTCTTTTTCTCTCTCTCTATCTCTTTTTCTCTCTCTCTATCTCTTTTTCTCTCTCTATCTCTTTTCTCTCTCTATATCTTTTTTTCTCTCTCATCTCTTTTTCTCTCTCTATCTCTTTTTCTCTCTCTATCTCTTTTTCTCTCTCTATCTCTTTTTCTCTCTCTATCTCTTTTTCTCTCTCTATCTCTTTTTCTCTCTCTATCTCTTTTTCTCTCTCTATCTCTTTTTCTCTCTCTATCTCTTTTTCTCTCTCTATCTCTCTTTTCTCTCTCTCTATCTCTTTTTCTCTCTCTTTTTCTCTCTCTCTATCTCTTTTTCTCTCTATCTCTTTTTCTCTCTATCTCTTTTTCTCTCTCTCTCTTTTTTTCTCTCTCTCTCTTTTTCTCGCTCGCTCACACATTCTGTCTACCGCCCAGGCGCTCTCACATCCACTCTCTCGAATAGGTATTTACTCAAATTACAAGTGAAGCCCGTAATATTGGACTAGTTTAAATCGTCAATCGATATTTGCCTATCTCCAAACACTTAGTGTGTTAGCCGCCATTTAAGAAATAAGGAAAATAAGAGAAAAACATTCGCATTTCTTTACTGTCGAAATCATTTACTTCTGGCTACATTTGGAAATACTGCAGTCTCTTTATTGTTAGTGTCTCTTTATTTGCATAAACGGTTAAAATTCTCTCATTTCTCAAGTGCCGTATGATGCGCATCTTTAAATCATAGCTTTTGATCTGGCTTTCCAAACTCTAGCTCAAGCGATCTCTCATGTTTGCTCCTCTGAAGAATTCTCAAAACGGCTTCACGATGAGGACACTCAATCAGTCCTGCTGAAATTGAAGATTTCAGACCGTAATGGGTCTCGCTACTCAAAAGTATGTCGATTGAACTAACTTGATTGTCGCATGTAATCACATTCTGTATTTATCTCCGATCCCCTGGCATGCGCAGGAGTTTCCGGTCCTCAGAAACGGCATCAAAAGACGGTGTGTTCCGATTAGGCAATTCAAATACGGAAATTTTATTCAATTTGATCTGATGCGGGATTTCCCAGAAGAAGATGCTTAGTAGTCAACGTTCGACTCTGGATTGATTCCCCTTTGGTGCTGTTTCTAAATTGCTTTAGTTTGATGACCGACTCCCAATTGAAACGTTGACCGATATGAGTGAGAAACTGGGACAGATACTTTTGAGAGAAAAAAAACTTCATCTCCAATTTTTACTTTTTTCCGTTTAAACTACTGAACGAGTTAAACACTGAGCAAGATTAAATTTTGTTTAGTTTATTGCTGAACTTGTCTTTCGTCTTACTTTAAAATAAAATTATTGTTGCTCAGATTTATGAATTACATTAACTTGGGGAATGGATGAAAGTTTGGATAAATTGGCTGATTCGGTTCAAAGCTTATCAGATGTGATTTAAACAAGCGAGGGAGGCCAAATAACGGATCGGCCAAAATCGTGTCAAAATAACAAGCAGGATAATAAATATCGGTTAACTTAAGTATGTGGCCTTAATATCATCAGTCTCATGGCCGTGCGTGGTCGAAGGATATCTCAGCGCCTGAACACTACTGCTACATGCGTCGGCTTGATAACGTCTAATACGAGACGAAATCTTTCATACCTAAAACGAATTTGTCGTGTTTCTTAGCACTTTGCTTAGTTTCTGGCAGCCATATTTATCTATCACATTTTTCGTCATCTGTTATAACACTTACCAGATGTTTAAACTTAAATGATTCTGACAGATCCAATCTGTAGTTCACATTTTGAGCCATACATTGTCGTCTTACAATTTATATTTAATCCTTTCTTGTCTAGAATGTCTTGTAATTTTCCTTGTCTTCCTAAATATTACTACACTTATTAAATATTTTTTGTCTCGAGGAGTTTTCTTATACTAATTAATGTTTTTTCTAGCGGAAATCTTTTAGAAGCTCCATTTTTTTCCGATTTAAATAATGCTTTTGTATGTGTGACCCGATACTGAATCTATGTATCTGGAAGGCTCTCTGTAGAAGTTTTCTATAATTTCTCTCTGGCTCGGCTTCCTTTCTAGAGAAGTGAAGAACAGCATTGTTAATTATTCTTGATTGTATTAATTCTATAGACGAGCAGCTTGAACAAATGTCTTTGCGATTGATTTAATCAACTTGGCAAGTTAGCAGTACTGTTTATATTTGCATAAGTCTAGCAGCAAAAATTAAGTCCAGCGAGTCAATAAGCGTACATTCAGGAAAATGGACGCATTTTATCCTGAATCTTATAAACTAGTCTAACAATCGTGAAAGCTATTATTTAAAGTAGCTGTGCCCCTTTTAGTTGAGTGTGAATATAAATTACAATCGCCTTTTTAAACAATTTTACACGGTTTCGAAGTTTATTCAATCGGCAATGTTTTTTATTATAACAGTAGTAATAGGCTCAATTCCTGGGATCAGGAGTTATTTAAATGTGGACTTTGTCGTAAACATTACCACAATATTTCGGCTCTTTTGACCTCTATGTGCCCGTAACCTTCAGAAAAATTCGAACTTAAACCTTTATTATTCACATTCTGTTGGCCATGTCTAGTTTATACTGCTCAGTTATTGCTTGTCTAGTTTCCACTGAGTACGAACTGCCAAACCCAGGGATTGAACGCACGATGACTATTTACATCTTTCGAAGTGTTGTCCTCATCTTTATTGCCATAACCACGACGTTTTCAGGTAATACACGCTAGAATTTCGAATCTTTTTATTTAGACCACGGTGTGGGAGGAGTGGATTGTTCCAATTTCACGTGCTATCAGTTTCAGTTAATTCACTTTTACGGTGGACTAATGGATAGTGGCTCGGATTTAGGAATCTGAGTGCCGAGTTCGAATTCCACTGGAATCCATTACATTCACTTACGTGCTAATACCCTTAGGAAAGGTACGAATCCTCTTCCCCCCCCCAACTATGGGTAAATAGCAGGACAGACCGGGCTCTATAACATTTGATGGTAACTGGTCTACCGTGGAAAGAAATGGCAACCTACTGCAGGAAAAATCTGCCTTATTCTTATATTTTTTTATACAGAATTTTTTTCTCGCTAATGTATTTTTAAAAACAAAACTTCCTTTCAGATTTCTTTTTGACTTTTCTTTTTTTTTTTTGTCTTTGTCTTTCTTTTTTTTGGGTGGGGGGTATTTGCTTTGTTTGGGTTTTTTTTCATTTTATTGATTTTTTTTTTCTATTTTTGTGTTTTTTTTTCCGTGTGTGTTTTTTGTTTCGCTTTTGTTTCGCTTTTGTTTTTGTTTCCTTTTTTGTTGTTTTTTTTTTTGTTCGCTTTTTTGTTTTTTTTTTTTTGTTTCGCTTTTTTTTTTTTTGTTTTTGTTTCGCTTTTGTTTTTTGTTTCGCTTTTGTTGTTTTTTGTTTTTTGTTTCGCTTTTGTTGTTTTTTGTTTTTTGTTTCGCTTTTGTTGTTTTTTGTTTTTTGTTTCGCTTTTGTTGTTTTTTGTTTTCGCTTTTGTTGTTTTTTGTTTTCCCTTTTGTTGTTTTTTGTTTTCCTTTTGTTGTTTTTTGTTTTCCTTTTGTTTTTTTTTTTTTTTTTTTTTTTTTGTTTTTTTTTTTTTTTTTGTTTCCTTTTGTTGTTTTTTTTTTTTCGCTTTTTGTTGTTTTTTGTTTTCGCTTTTTTTTTGTTTTTTTGTTTTCCTTTTGTTGTTTTTTTTTTTTCCTTTTGTTGTTTTTTGTTTTCGCTTTTGTTTTTTGTTTTTTTGTTTCGCTTTTGTTTTTTTGTTTGTTTCGCTTTTGTTGTTTTTTTCGCTTGTTTGGTTGTTGTTTTTTCGCTTGTTTGGTTTTTTTTTTTTTTTGTTTGTTTTTTGGTTTTGTTGTTTCGCTTTTTTTTTTTTGGTTTTTGCTTTTTTTTTGGTTTTGTTTTTTTTTTTTTTTTTTGGTTTTTTCGCTTGTTTTTTTTGGTTTTTGTTTTTTCGCTTGCTTTTTTGTTGAAAATTAGATCTTTTTTTTTTCATCAATATCTTTACTATTGGCGTTGATTAATTTTTTTCTTGTCGAGCAATAGTCAATGTTTAACGTATCTGTTAATGCCGTGTCTCTTTCTTCTGATTTTCATATAAAATTTATTTTAGCTATTTTAAAAATGTTATATTTAATGTTGTGTTTTTTCGTCTCAAGGACGATAACAGATCTCAAATGTCGTTACATAATCTTGCTTTAAATTATTTTTATTGTTGATTTATTTAACCGAGAAACGTCACTCTCTCGAGCGAAATTGCCTGAAGGTGAAGGTCAGTTTCCTTTCATCGTCAAATAATTGAAATGTTATTTCTTCTATAATATTCATGTTTTGTAATAATTATTATTCGAATCTAATTTTAATAAACTCCTAAATCAGAGTATTTGTAATTTTCTGAAAATATTTTCTGGCAAATTTTATCGCAATAAAATAACTTCTACCAGCACCTGATCTTAATTGATCAGCATTAAATATAAGCCCAGTTTTGACAGAAGGGATGGATAGGTGGACATAAAAAAATATTATTTGTAAGATTTCTTTTTGTAAAATCATTTTTGTAAGATTTTTTTTTTATATATATATTCAAATCTGTTATGATGTTGATTTGGTGTTAGTAGAGACAAACGCCAAATAACACGTAATAATAAAAAGGGTTTTAATAGGTTGGTGAAAAGGTACAGAAATCGCCTGAGTAGTCAATAACTAGCTCAGCTAAGAAATTCTGTCTATCTTCCCCATGTCAACTGACATGCCACTATTTAAAGTCTTTGTTAACAGACGCAGACAAGTTCATCTTCAAGAGGGGTGGTAGGTTTCCAACACAACAAAATCCCTCAAACTTAATATCTTTCTCTGTTCTCGGGTCAGTTAAAAACTGCATTCGTTATAAAAACAATTCCGTTTTGGGTTGTTTTTTTGTTTAAATGCTGGTCAACTTCATGAAATTCATGGAGTAAATTACGAATACACATTTTCTTTTAAAGATATTGAAGAAAATGTTCTTTCTATGATCTTTTTTGTTTCCTCCCTCTGAAAACAAAAGATTTAAATAGCATGAAAATATTAAAAAAAAACAAAATTATAGGAACCATCACCCAGCCTCTCCTTACTTTTTCTCGTCTTAAAGAAATCCACCTCCCTTTCCACAAACACTTTGTAAAAGCGCCTGAACTGACTTCCAGTTTTCTTTTAGTTTTTTCTTACTTTTCTCCCCCTTTTTTTTTTCAAAAGTAACGTTTAATTGCATCTATAGTGATATTTGTCTAGAATCATTTTATAACATCTGACAAGGATTGCAAATGATTCGTGAATGATGGACAGCAAAAGAGGATAAATTTGATTCGGTAACAGTGATCGGTGCCAGAGCTTCAAAGTGAATTTACTCTTCCAAAACCCCGAGTCTATTCGATCGCTAACATCAAGCAAAATCATTGGCATTTCTGTCTCCTCCCCTAGAAGAGTTCATCATCCAGAATTTTTCCCGCATAACTTTAAGTGTTTTCATGTCTTTTGATTCTTTGCTAATTGATTTTAGTTATAGATGTTTTTATTTTATTGTTTGTTACTTGAAGATTTTTTCATTTGTCTTGCTTTCATAATTCCATGTAAAACTCTACACACACATTATATATATATATATATATAATGTGTGTGTGTGTCGGTCATAGTGATATCTGACCTTTTAACTAGTACAGATATAATTGGAGGATTATCACAAAGAATAACGAAACGTTTTTAACATATATTCCTCGACATGTTCTTCCTTCTCAGTTCTGATATTCCAGGTACAAATGAAGTTCTGTTCTTTTAGAAGCTTCTTGGCTGCCATGTCCATGTTGCTTCATTTACTCCCTCTTTAGAGAATTGTTGTCCTCTTCGCATTTGTATCATGAAGCTCTATTGCATCGTGGTGAAATTAATTTAAAAAGGTCTGTTTCCCTACCTATAAGGTTCTGAGCTGCTAAAACTAAAAACGTCATATAAACATTTTTATTTTTTTCCGTGGGAAAGTCAATTTTAGCATCCTGCAACAGAAGGTACAAACTACATCCGGTGGAAAGTACTCTGATCGGGGTTTTGACGAGCGTGGACCTTATAATTGCTGCTGTTCCAAGGTGCACTCTGCTCGAGGCGGTACCACCAATTAGGGTCCCAGCTATGGGCAAATAGTAAGCCTCCAAACAAAACCATATGAAAGTATAAAAATACATTTTTATAGTAAAAATGCCAACAATAAATAAATTTATTTAAAAATTACTAGCAATAGATTTGACTCTCGATAAAAACCCTTTTTTTACAAAAATACCTGAATGAAGCCTGCTCTACGAACTGGTTTCTAAAAGGAAAAAAAATATTGTATTCAAACGAATACATCCTAAAAATCTTGTCGGCATTAAGTAACTCATTGAGATTGATATGCCTTAAAAAAAAAAAAATAATCGACACAAGGTCTATGACTGAAGAAAGTTTGGTGTGCACGAATCGGGGACCTAAAATCAGCTGGATTTTCTAGTAGTAATGTTATCTTCTGGATCCTCTTGCAGGTAAGAAATTCATCATGCCCTTTTAAGTATAGGAATAATTATGCACGGGAAGCCTTTATTCGTCAAGGGTTACTTTTTTTTTTTTTTAAGATTACCATTCTATCGTTTCCTTTTATTCCAACTCTTTCGTTGTGTTATTCCAATGAGAATTGCGAAGAGAACATATCCCTTGTTTCTGGTAAAGTGAGCTTTTTTTATTTTATTTTTTTTTTTTTTTTTTTTTCGCGATCGTGAAAACAATGGCAGTTATTCCCTTAGAACTGGCCACACGATTTGCTCAATTTTCATATCTCCCAGTCTTATATATTTAGAACAATTGCCCATGTATCATAGATTTTTAGCGGAAATCTCGTAATGTATATAAAGTACTGAGATTTTTTTTGATTTTTTTAGTAAAAGAAAATATACCATGAATTGAACGGTAACCCCTTCCGAGCTAATTATTTTGGGAAAAAACGTTTCATTTTCAGACAAATTTTTATACTTGCTTTTAATATAACTAAGAAACTGAGGTACCTTGAATTACCTAAGCGGTGGCTGAAACCTCTACGAGACGTAAGAGTTGACAATTGGACTAGTTTCAAGCACAAAAGTGCATAAAGAGAATCAAGATCCACGGAGAATCACCTCTGTAGGTGGTTTTTGAACATTGTTTTGGACGTCTTTATTCGTCTATGTCTGAAAGACGCTCTTGGCAAAAACGCATATACACGTCGTCTACGCCAGAGAAGGCGTTAATGAGCAAAGAATAGTGAAAATAAACATCTCTCCTTTTTATCTTGTGCCACACGTATTATGCATAAATAAAGTAGTATATGTATTAAGATAAATAATTTTAACCATTTTAAACTACCAACTTACCAACCTTGAAAGTTGATAAAATAGCACATGTAACAAGTGACTGTAAAATAAAGACAGGAAGGCAGATATTACGATCATATCTTTCTTTTAGACAACCATGGGTTCTCAAGTTAACGCGTTCCATCTACTCGAGGCTGGGAATTCAGAGTTAAGTAATTACCATTATTTACACGCGGGTTATCTCTATTATTGTCGCCATCACAATGTTTTTGGCTGTTGAGATCCCCCACACTCAGCATTTATCAGGTATGTAATTGTTGTTGTTGCAATCCGCGACGTCTGACGAAACTTCCTGAACAAAACACAATATTTTCTTGATACGCCTGGTGTAAAACCGCAACGACTGATAAACTCCTTCAATTTTCTCAATAATCTTCTTCTGCGCCTCTGCTTTCTCCTTTACACGATTCTCCTTCCCCGTTACAAAAGAGACTCCATTTTTCTAACTCCCCAGACGCCGACGTTCGACGTTTTTATCTCCTTTTCTGCCATCCTTCATTTGCATGCGTGAATCCACTTTCCGTGGCTTTACGAGACTGTCCACGTGAGGATACGTGACCATTCGCAATACAAGATTGCTGGGGGCGGCCATGTTTCTTTTTCCGGTCAAAAAGATAAACCTTGCACGAGGAACATATACGCTGCCTTTTGCGATCAGGTGGGAGAATATCTATCGTTCCAATTATCACTACAAGATACTTGTCGATCAATCCAGACATCTCTCAGAAAATTTCAAACTGAAATCTTTATTTAATCTATGGCGGTAAATTGTTCTCGTTTTGTCTCGGGGAAATCTCGTTTAGTACTGCTCAGTTATTCATTACCCCATTTCCACTGTCTCCACTTAGATAACCCGAATGTATTAAAACGTTGGTTCGTGAATTTTGTGACATAGTAATTACGAGTTCAATTGCAGGGTCGGGTAGTGTGTACTTGGACCATATTAAAAAAACCAAGTAGAGTAATAACTGATAATTGCAAAATAACATCTACATCAGTAAGTCCATAGCCTAATAATGAAAAGAACATTTGTGATAGCATCTCTTTCCCTGTCAATGCGTGTCCTGGGTATGACGATAAACTGCATCCAGCAGCAAGGCCTCTGATCAGAAGGTTTTAAGTAGCGTTGAACCGCCTCTTAGTTGCTGTTGTTCCCGGCTTCACTCTGACCTGGTGTGGTAGCACCCGTTAGGGCCCCAGCTATGGGTAAAGTTTCCCCTCGCTTGACCTGGAATCGGAATACTAGGAAAGTGCAAGATTTTTTTTTTTTTTTTTTTTGTAATAATAATACCATCAATACAAATTGCAATATATAAAGTGCACATTCACAAAACCCGATTTCAAAAAAAATAAAATTTCCCCTAAATTTGCCGTGGGTGGTGACCCGTGATGCCTAGAGACGGAGTCCTGGTGACTGAGTGATTCCTGCTCTGGTATAAAATGACCATGAGTTGCTACAACGCGTCACTTCGGTCCCTATCTAGGATAGACGGGTGGATAGAATAGCCCAATCCATTCCAATCGGCTAGTCACATTGTGGCAAGGGCTAGTTGGGATGATAGATAATGGGTCCGACATGGCCACGAAACCTTACATCAAACTATACTTAGGTAGATATGGTGGGGGAGTGCAAGTGCTCGTATCCACTCTCATCACAACTATACTGTCTGTGTAGCCTTGTCGGATTAGGGCGAATGGGATTAGTCCTCTCTGATAGCGTCCCTTAAAAAGGAACTCCGAGATGGGCGGGGAGCACAGACAGCGAATACAAAAATTAAAATTATATGGCTATCTCTTATAAGCGAAACAAGAGACAATATGAGACTTCTGAAAGCGAAAATGAAATAGAAAAAATCATTTTCCAACTTTCATTGTTGTAGAATCAATAGGTGATATATCAAAAGTGTCTCCTTTCGTGCTGCAAAGATTTATTTCGGACATGATCAAACCACAATCTGTTAAAAAATAAAGAAAAATAATACTCTATTAATTCAAGTCATATCCAAAAAAGACGCAGAGAAATTGCTAAAAATCAAGCAAACTGACAACAAAAAAGTCAAGGCCTACCCTCATCAATTTCTTAATTCAACAAAAGGAGTAATAAAATGCCCAGAATTGTCACTTTGTTGAATTGAAAATGACGAAACCCTAAAAAACGAGGGTTAACAAATGTTACAAGAATACAAGTAAAAAGAAATGACACAGTAATAAACACCAACATTTTGACATTCGACAAACCGACTCTACCAAAAGAAATAAAGATAGTTTACACAATAGCCAAGGTAGAGCCATGAATTTCTAATCCCCCGTAGATGTCATAAATGTCAAAAACTTGGTCAACTTCAAAATGTTTGTACGAGAACATCAATCTGTCGAAGATATGGGAAACTGGAAACTGAGTATGATGAATCACCTCTTGAAACTGAGCATGATGAATCACCTCATGTCCAAACTGTAAAGAAAAATATTCAACAGACTCCAAAGAGTGTAACATTTAGGAAAAGGAAATAATTAGAAGAAAATACACGCAAAATATCTCCTTCCAAGAAGCCAGAAAACAGGTTGAATCTAATTCACTTCAAGCATCATATGCAAATATCACTAAAATATCAAATCAACAAAGTCATCCAAGAAAACAATGCATTAAGAAGCCAAGATCTTATAACTCTTCTTAACAAATTAAAAAGTTTAATAGAACAAATAAAATGTAGTATATCACTCATAAATCAAACGCCCATAGACAAAAAAATCCTGTCCTGTCAACCTCAAACACAAAAGTCCCTACATGTACAAAACAATTAAATCCGAAAAATTCAAATCAAAGTACAAAAATCCAAGAAATAGCAATCTCTAAATATTCCCAAGAGAAAATAACTCAACTTTTAGTGAAGAATCAACAGAAATGGACATAAAGGAACAAAACTTTAGCCCATCACAAACAAGGGAATGGTCATCATCTATACAAAGATCATTAAAAGAACCTAATGGATAAACCCTATATTGTCAATTGGAAACAAAAATGACTACTTATAGAAAACTATTAAATCCGAAATATCCGAACTGAAAAGAAAAGTCCAAGAAATAGAAGCATCGAAACATTCTCAAGAGAATAAAAAGATACAAAAAAAAATTGAGACGATTATTGAAGAACCAAGGAAAATGGACATAGAGGAACAAAATTCTAGCCCATCACAAACAAGGGAAAGATCATCATTTAGACAAAGTTCATTAAAAGAACTGAATGGTAAAACTAAGGGAGCAAAATCAGACAAAGTAGAAACAAAAAAAAGTTCAAAGAACAAAACATAACATGAAACAAAATGCTAATAGTCTGAAGTATATAAAAATGGACACTTCACCCATATAAAAAATATATATATATATATATATATATATATATATATATATATATAATACATAATCAAGATGCAAAACATTATTCAATGGAATTGTAACTGGGGTCAAAACACTATGAAAGTGTAAAAATAGGTTTTAATACCAGAAATACTTTGTAAAAAAATTATTACCAGCAATACATTTTTGAAAAACATATTACCAGCAATATATTTATGAAAAAAAAAATATTACCAGTGATACATATTTGAAAGAAAATTTAACCAGAAATAGATTTTAAAAAAAATATTACCAACAATAAAAATTGTCGGCATTAAATAACCCATTGAGGTTGATATGCCGTAAAACCAAACCAAATCCCTATCAATGCACAAGACGGTCCGAAAGTCTTGTCTCCCACTAGTGAAAAATGAGGACAATAGAAGAACAATTAATACAAAACACATGTACTGGATTCAGTTTATTCCCTTTCATTGTCACATATCGAGAAGGTCTGTATGAACACCATTTTCATGTCACTAAATGATGCGACGCCATGTCCTGTTTGATATTTTACGAAGCTGTGCTTTGTTCATTGTTGCAAAGGCTCTCCGAATGGCGTCCCTCAACTGTTGAGTATTCTGGTATCGTTCAGGTGAAACTCTCTCCTTGATAATACCCCACAGAGCGTTGAAATGGAAATTTATATTGTTACATAGGGGCGACAAGACTTTCGGACCAGCCTGTAGACGAGATATGCCAGACGAGGACAAATAATGGCTTCAGTTGCATATTCCCTGAAGGCTATCCGAATCGATCGGCAAGCACCTGATGAAGGCAGATAAACATAGCGCCTTCTCATTTCATTATGCATCCAGAAATTTCAGCGGAAACTGTTCTGTTAATGGAATTCTCCACTGTCGCTTCGGGTTTCTTCGTCATCAATGAGGACATTGTCCAACAGTCACTACTATATAGGAAATTAGATATTCAATCGCAGTTCAAAACTTTTTTTCTTTTGTTTCTAAGAACCTTTTCTTAACTCTTGATATTTTGCTTAACGTCTGTACGTCTTCGGACTTGAGTCTATTTTCACCGTTTGTTACATATGTAAATATAAGCTCTATGTTAAGTTTCATCTGAATCCATTCTATTCAGCCAAGTTTGCAGTTAAATTTTGGAAGATCAATGTCAGTAGTTATCGAGATTATGCTTCTATTGTTCTCCTTAATGTTGTTTGTTTTTTTTATTATTATTATTTCATATTAAATAACCCCTCGTCTTGGTGGCTTTACTACGCTGCATGGGATTAAAGGATTAAAATAAAAAAAAAAGATAATTACATTTCAATATGATTTTTGAGTCTCTCTCCATACCCCTCCTTTTCTCTCTCTCTCCATACCCCTCCTTTTTTCTCTCTCTCCATACCCCTCCTTTTTTCTCTCTCTCCATACCCCTCCTTTTTTCTCTCTCTCCATACCCCTCCTTTTTTCTCTCTCTCCATACCCCTCCTTTTTTCTCTCTCTCCATACCCCTCCTTTTTCTCTCTCTCCATACCCCTTTTTTCTCTCTCTCCATACCCCTCCTTTTTCTCTCTCTCCATACCCTCCTTTTTCTCTCTCTCCATACCCCTCCTTTTTCTCTCTCTCCATACCCCTCCTTTTTTCTCTCTCTCCATACCCCTCCTTTTTTCTCTCTCTCCATACCCCTCCTTTTTTCTCTCTCTCCATATCCCTCTTTTCTCTCGTACCTTCATCTTGATTCCTTTATTACAATTTCTAATAGTCTTTTCATATTTTTCTTTGTCTGCCATCCTCATATTTTTATCGGTGTATCTAATGCTAGGATTGTTCGTCATTAATCAGTCATGGTAGGTCATCTAGTTCTTTGAAGATAATCGTTTTAGATCAGATAAATCCAGTAAAATTTCCCTTTTTTTTAACTCGCTCACTGAACTCTTTCCCGTGTTGGCTATTTATTCATAGACGTCAGATAACTTTCCCATCAAAATCAAACTTTTATAATGTTTCAAGCATCTCTTTCTATTATACGTTTAACTGATGTCATTAGTTCAGTATATTTTACTGTTTAATTTTAATTTATTGCAATATAGAAATAGACAATATGCAAAAAGCTTGTTAGCAGTATTTTTAGGCCTCGAAGGGCTCTCAATTATTCGTGTAATTTGACCCATCAATACAGAGTAATAATTACCTGAAAAGGTTATTAACGCTGGAGTGAGTTTAGGTATTAAATTATATCAGTGTCCTCCCTAGTTTAGGTTAGCTGTTACCTATTCAAGATCGTCCTTAAATTTAAATATTTTGAAAACCTGGCTATACTTTTTGATTCTATTTATAAATAAGCGAGGTAAAATAAAATCCTTATATTTATCTTGATAAAGTTCTTTAGAGAACGAAACGCGTTGGTAAAGAGGTTTTCTTTTTGTCTTTACTCATGTTTTTTACACACATTTTATTTATCTGAATTTCCACATGTGCACACAGACACAGTCCGATCATTTCTTTATTTCACACCAAAACAAAAGCTTCCAATTTCATTTCGTATGCTTCAGCAAACACTAGCCTCGCCGTCTAACTAACCGATTTTTTTTTTTTTCTGTCCGAATGAAAACAAGTGCTCAACTAGCACGCATAGCAGTCACTGTCTGTAAAAACAAATACAACAAAATTTATAACTATGGAAAACAAAAGGCAAGATTGCGTAGTGACACTTCAACCACATTTTCTTTCTGAACTTAGACGCCAGTGTCAAATGTTGATATAAAACAATTTGAGTCTCTATAAACAATTGGCCTATATTTACTTGAAAGAGCAATGGACGCTCAGGGAAAACTACGTGGCTATGAAAAAATTGATTAATTCTGTAAAGGAAGTCAACAGTTAATATTTATTCAGAGACCCTTTTAAATTAACCGCAAGTCCCAGAAAAAAATTCGGTAAAAAAAATTTCCCATTGCAAGATAAATCAATACAACAGAATAACAATTTTATACGCATAGTTCGAGAAAAACAATTGAGATACAAAAAAGGAAATTAATCTGGCGTAATTAAAAGGTGGTTGATAAGTTTTCTGTGAAATGAGTTTTCCTTTCGGGTATGACTTAAAATATGTCAGTATGTAAGTGCGTGAAAAAGAAAGGAATATATATATATATATATATATATATATATATATATATATATATATATATATATATATATAAAGAAAGATTTAAATACAATGAAAGTTTGTTCGTTGAACTTTACTATGGCTTTAATCGTTGTAAACGGGATAGACGATTAAGGACTGTTTTGTTGAAGCTGCCAATAGTTTTTTTTTTTTTTCTGCTAGTGCGTCTTCGTTTTCGAAAGCTATTTATATTGATTTTAAGAGTTTCGAGGTTTCGGACTTTCCAACACCACCGTAGGATTTGATTGATCTTTTAGTTTCTATTATTTAAGGTGTTCTATACTATGAATGTAATTAACTCAGAAGTAAAACTAAATTATCATTACGTCAGTTACCTTCCGAAAAGGGTCATAGGAACAAACAATAGCATAAAAATATGGGTGTAATGGGGTAGAAAGATTTATTCTCTCATTTGTATTTCCCCTGTTATGAGCATTATTATATCCATGATATAATAATATCGATATTTCACGAACGGAACTGAATGGCTGAAAAGAAAAATAATGAAAAACATGCTTTGTCCTCAGAGAGATTTTTATACCACTAAGACATGCACAAAATTTATATACATTTATACGTGTCCCACGCCGATAATAATATCGCATATACCTACACAGCCAAGTCGGAGAAACAAAAGAAGGATCTTATATATAATATGAAGATGCTCCTGTAACTGGAGAGACCATTTTTAGAAATCCACATTCAAACGAACCGGATTAATCTGTCCCAGGCAAGGACATATTTCACGAATGGGCAACAGCGAGTCTTGAGAAGTGGCTCTAGTCTTGCATGACCCCTTTTTTTTTTCTTTTTTTTTTTGGAATGGGATGAATCATATTTAATATTCTCTGCCATACAGCAAAGAGCATCAATGAAAATGCAGTAACTTGTTTGTGACCCTCAAAGCTCAAAATATACTGAGAAATGCCTATTGCTAATCACTTTTGATTTGGTGGGTGGGTAAATTAACAAAAGTAATTAATTTACCAATAAGGTCCAAAATTTTTGGAAATCAGTGTATCGCACACTTAAACTTTTTCCTTGCGTACATTATTATTACTTACCTACTAATCATTTTTATATATTATCTGACACATTCAATTCAGGTTTTATTATAAAGGGTGATCCGAAAGTCTTGTTACTCCCTACCAAAAAGTAATGAGAACAATAGAACAAGACAGTAATACAGAGCACGTGTACTAGATTCAGCTTATTCGCTCTCATTGACGCTGCCACATATCGAGGAGGTTTGTATGAACACCATTTTCGTGTCAGTCATCTGAAAACTAAAATTATTATTTATGGGTGACAAGACTTTCGGACCACCTTGTACATATTAAAACTTTTCTGTTGCATGATATCTAATCGGTGATATGAATGGCGTAGCGAAGGGAGAGAAGTTGCCCACGGGCGCAAGCTGAAAGGGTTCTATACTACCTATCAATAGGTGATAAGTAACCCCGGGCGTTCGTCATTTGTCTAAGACAATAGACTTTCCTAGTTACAAATCGAAAAATGGATAAGTTAATAAATCAATAAACAGTTTTTAAAAACGAATCTCCTGGTGCGAAGTGTAGCTGGAGTTTGGCAGGGAAAGAAAGTGAGATGAGGCGAAATCACAAGAATTTCTGGGGTATACCTACCTTCCATTCTGTCATAATCGTATATTACTTACCCTCGCCTTAATCTCTCTACGCACCCCGCGGTCTTTGCTTCGCGGTTCAGAACTTCACTATATATATTATATATATTATATATTTATATATATTTATATATATATTATATATTTTATATATATTTTATATATATTTTATATATATTTTATATATATTTTATATATATTTTATATATATTTTATATATATTTTATATTTGTCTGTCATACAAAAACTTCAATACTGTTTCTGGCCAAATCATATTAGATAAAGAAATCATAGCTTTTGAAATTAAGGATGCGGTAGTGATTTCAAAATGCTATAGACCCTGACGCTTCAGAGATTAAGTGACCAACGGAAAATAGCATTGGCGTCTACTTGTCTCGACCCACTGAAACAATTTTTCTGATGTTTCAACGAAAATTTAGTTATCAGCGTAAAGAGATAGATCTTTAGTGTCAGCACGGGGAATAAGTAGTTAAAGAATAAGATAACACTGCATCGTTTTTTGTTTTAGCTGCCCTAATATGAATATTTTAAAACTTAATCTTATTTACTTATAAGCAAAGGAAAATTATGTTATATCAATGAAAGTCCTCAGTATTCTTAATGAGAACTATTTTTCTGGTTTCCTAATTCAATGTTTTAACATACGCATCATCACAATAGTAATATTAGTCATTTTCTTATAAAGAAACATTCAGCATTTATTGACCGACCACTCACTGCTACTGTAGATTTTATTTTATAAAATCTTTCTATAAAACAATTTTTAATAAAAGCATCTCGGGTCTAGCAACCGTTATCGCACTTTCTTGTACTGATGGGGTTTTCCGCCATAACATTTTTGTTTGAAGGCTTGAGGAATATCAAAATCTTGTGATTTTTTTTTCTCTTCATTTAGTTTTTGCTGCTGTTGAAAGTCAAGTGATGTGGTTTATGTTACTTAATATGGTTCTTTGTTAGGGATTCTGTAGCGCCATTCCACTGAATTTGAAGATAGATGGTATTTATTGCCTACAGTTAGATTAGCTTGAAGCCGTTTTTAATCACCGGACAGATTTTTATTACTTAAATGTTATTTTTAGTGTAAACTCGTATTTGAATAGACGCTTCGTTTATTTATGAATCCGCTGACAGTTTAGATATTTCTGAAAGATTTTGGCGCTATGCATGACACTCATGTGACACTTGATCTGACGAGGTTATTTAAGAGAAGGTCTAGGGTTCTTAGGTTAATGTTTTGGTTTTGTTGCATATTGTGGTGTTGGGCGAAACTACGTCTAGTACTGTCTCTTCTATTTTCAATTTGTTTTTGTTTTGTCGTCGTCTTCTCGTTTAGTTGTCGTCGTCTTCTCGTTTAGTTGTCGTCGTCGTCTTGACAAAATTCGGAAAAGGATTTGTATTGTAATCGATCCTGTCCAGATGTCTCGACTTCAGTCACTTTCTCATCGACGTCACGAGACTTCCCTTGGTCCTTTCTACAAATTCTTCATGGAAACCGCTCTGACGAGTTTTTTTTTTTGGTGGGGGGGGTTCCTAGTGCTCCAACTACACGAATTTAAGCATGCTACTAGATTGTCATCAAGGTTCCACCCTTTTAGTGTTGAAATATCGAAATGTAACCGCCACTTCTACACCCTGCAGTTTTTTCTCGCACTTCCCACCTGTGGAACTCCCTTCCGTTTAATTGCTTCTCTGATAACTACAATCTTCAAAATGCAACGTCAGTTGACCTCTTCTGTCTTCTTGAATCCCAGTCGTCTTTTGCCCTCTCCTCAATCCTCCCTATTTTCAGTTTCTTCTTTCACTTTCATTCCCTGTAAACCCCGGCATATTAGTGGCATTCCGGTGTTGCTTGGGGTGAAATGATTTTTAAAAAAAACTCCTCCCAGCAAATTCAAACAGATATTACCTTTTCTAACTTTAATTTCTAAAAGACATTTCGCTAATATGCGATTTCGTGTGTGTCACACTTTGTTGTATGTAGCTCGCATTATAGTTTTCTCTCTTGCTAGCAAACATACATTCAGTTTTTTCACCGTTAATGTTTTTTTTCCTTTCTTGCAACATATAACTTGTTCCATTAATATCATAATCATCATGTGTCGACCGCAGTCGAGATCATGAAGTCCACAAAACTACGCCAGAACTTCCGGTCCTATCATTGCAATCCCCCAGGTCCTGCCTCCCAATGCCTTCATCCATTGAAATGACGTCAGGGAATTATAGTTTTTTCCGCCCCTGGTCAGGTTTGACGTAGGGACCAAGAGTAGGGGAGTGGAGACAACTTCATTCTCGAAACAGTGACAAACGGAATTTTCATATTTTGCAAATTGGGGCGTTCTTCTCTTTAATTGATTTTTCATGCGTCTCTATATAGTTTCTCTCTCTCTCTCTCTCTCTCTCTCTCTTTGTGTCTCTCTCTCTCTCTCTTTGTGTCTCTCTCTCTCTCTCTTTGTGTCTCTCTCTCTCTCTCTTTGTGTCTGTCTCTCTCTCTCTTTTGTCTGTCTGTCTCTCTCTCTCTCTCTCTTTGTGTCTGTCTCTCTCTCTCTCTGTGTCTGTCTCTCTCTCTCTCTCTCTCTCTCTTTTGTGTCTGTCTCTCTCTCTTTGTGTCTGTCTCTCTCTCTCTTTGTGTCTGTCTCTCTCTCTTTGTGTCTGTCTCTCTCTTTGTGTCTGTCTCTCTCTTTGTGTCTGTCTCTCTCTTTGTGTCTGTCTCTCTCTGTGTCTGTCTCTCTCTTTGTCTCTGTCTGTCTCTCTCTCTGTGTCTGTCTCTCTCTCTCTTCTGTCTGTCTGTCTCTTTGTGTCTCTCTCTCTCTCTCTCTCTCTCTCTCTGTCTCTCTCTCTCTCTGTCTCTCTCTCTCTCTCTCTCTCTCTGTCTGTCTGTCTCTCTCTGTCTGTCTCTCTCTCTGTCTGTCTCTCTCTCTGTCTGTCTCTCTGACATAATTGGTGTACTAATTCACTTGTTTTTTGTTTTATCACATCTCCTGAACTTTTTTTCATCACCACGGAATTTTTGGATTTTTTTTTTTTTTTTATTTTTTATTTTTTTTTTGTCAGTCGGTGTTACTTATTCCTTATTCGCAATACGACAATGAAACCCGTTCTCTTCACGTTCTCGTATTTTTACCAATTCAAATTACCAACGCTTGTTGTGACGGTACCACTCAACCAATTTAATAATATCACTGATTCTTTGAAAATTTACAAGATATTTATTTTTGATACTAAGATAATTATGACGAAGTTGATAGAAGTTTTGGACGTTTTTATCGCTTCATGAAGCTTTGTTTTTAAAGATCTGCAACGATTACCACTGAGAAGAACTCAAACTATAGACAGTAACAGAATTTCGATTGTCTCGGTTTTTAAATGCAAAAAGAAAGTTATGGAATTCCTTTAAAAAATGTCTATCTACTTTTATTTGAAATAATACAAAAATAAAAATGTATATTGAATCTAAAATTACTTGGTAGATATCGCGAAGCCTTTTGCTTATGCTCGCCTCCTCGCTAAGTAGAGAATCCTCTCTACGCCTCTGTATTTGTGTTTATCCCTTTAGCTCATAAGATAGATAAAAGAAAAAGTACAGTGTTTCCGTATTTTGCATTTCTGTTAAGCAAATTGATGAAAGCCTTCCTCACTAGAAGATATGACACCCGTATTCCTTTTAGATGGCAACAACGAGATCAAAGTGATTGGATACACGCTATTTAATTTTCAGAGAAAACCATGAAGTAATTCTGGCCAACTTGGATCTTCGTTTCCAAAAAAATACCGAGTCTCAAAAGGGCGGTTTTTCCATTGATACCGTTATTTTAACTACCTTTTCTCCTCGTCTGTTTATTTTTTTAAAAAGAGGTTATTAGAATTATTATAAAACCTAAGCACCTGGAAGTGACTTCATACATTGTTCTTTCGATTTAACATAAATAATACAGTATTTATTTATTATATTGTTTATTGAAATGGATGACAAAACATCGACAAAATGCCAATTGATTCGAACTTTATAAAACGGTAAATACGGATTTCGTTATAGTTGATACACGTTTTAATTTAATACATATAAATTAAAGAATACAAAAATTTCATATTTATTTCTTTATATTTGGGGCACTTCGATGTGGTGTAATAGGTTGTCTCGCTATATCAGTTACGACAGAGTAGTGAGTTTGATCCTCACTACTGCTCCACACTTTAGGCCTTGTGCCACATTTCACCTACGTTTAGAAAATCACTATATTTATTTCTTTATAAATTGGAAAATGATAAATATTGCATTACTTTTTCAAATGTTGTAAATATTAATCTTTTTCTTGTAAATAATCTAAGT
>CAHIKZ030003326.1:87500-100000 GCA_903632075.3 Acanthosepion pharaonis
TGTTATTTTTTTTTTTTTTTTTTTTTTTTTACTTGCTGGATTGTTTGATTAGTTTTCTACTGCTTATCAAACTTTTGTATTAATGCCATGAAATATTCAGATTGTAATTTTTTTTCGGTAATGATTTATATCGAATTCTTACTAAACGACCCATATTTGGGGTAGAAGAGGTGGTTTCATGCTTTTCTGAAGTGTATTTGTCCGTAAGTGAATATAACTAAAACAAGTGGAATTAGAATAATGCAAAGGCATTATTATTTACACAACCCTCACACCAAAACTTACAGCACTTAGTATGCCCAAGATAGGCACTTCGAGGCGGTGTAACGGCTAGCGAGCTTGTCTTGCTCGAACAGTTAAGACTGAGTTGTGAGTTCGATCCTCACTGGGTGCCCCCATACTTTCGGCCTTGTGCCACATCTGAGCTACGCTTGGAAAATCACTATAGGGCACCTCGAAGCAGTGTAATAGTTAGCAAGCTTGTCTCGCTAAAACAATTACGACTGAGTAGTGAGTTCGATCCACACTAGGTGCCCCATACTTTCGGCCGTGTGCCACATCTAAGCTACGCTTGGAAAATTACTAGTATGCCCAAGATCAATGCTGCCCAGCTTTGGTCATAGTTTTTTTTAGCGGGGGTATTTTCTCGTTTGGAATGATTTTGAGGGGTATTTTTTCTTTTTCTTAATTTTTTTTTGTTTGTTTAGGGGGTGTTCTTGTTCTTGTTTTTTGGGGGTTTTTTTGTTTTTTTTTTTTTTTGGTTTTTTTTTTTCTTTCTTTTTCGTTTTGATTTGTTTTCTGTGGGGGTGTTTACAAAGCAAACGAACATCTTGCCATTTAGTTTAGAATTCAATGTTTACTAAGTGCCGTACCTTAATCTTGTTCATGTATTAAATGAATCTTAGTAAATATGTACATTGTAATACATGCTTTTGATTAGTTGTAACTTCAGTTTCCGGGGCCCTGAAAGAATAGCCACGAATAACTCAAATTATCCGATAACAAACATTTCTTTTATTAATTTAACACACTACTATATTTACATGCAGACTATTTTTATCATCTTCGGCGTGAAATGTTTGTCAATCCGAGTAGCCTTCACGGAATTTCGAACTTAACACATTATTCAATCTACAGGGTAGATTGTTCTTCTGCTGACCATATCTAGGAATATTTTGTCCACTTCTTATCAATTATTGTTCGCCCTGTTTCCACTGATTCTTATGTTACCAAATTCACGAACCAGTTGTAATCCACTAGGCTGTTTTTTCATGAGACAATTCTGAAGGGTACCTTAAACCTAACCAGTCTACTGATGAGTGTTGCTACTTATTACTCTTGACTATACGAACCGAGGCTTCTCTTTGCTGCTGCGGTTGAAGCCTTACTGTCATTTCTTTCTTTCATTATCAACGGCACCCATATGTTATTCATTTCTATGTTAGGCTTACAATTAATAGCAGAATTATAAAATGTTATCCTAAATTTCCATTTAAAAGGTGATTTATTTCTTTGCTTACCAATAAAATAATCTGTAATAGTATTTTTTTAATTAATCTTACCAAGAGCAGTTGCTACTGACTACTGATCGATATGCGTACTGCATGACTTTAGTCATTCCCTTAAGGTATTCTATCTTTCGTCTAGAAGTGTCATATTTTATTATGAAAAGTGATTACTACAAATTCAATACTGTGTACAGCAGGCATACAAAAATAGAAAGGGCGTGTAAGACAAGGATGTTTTCTCACCGGATTTATTCATCTATACAGCAAGGCATTTCTGAGAGAATTAGAAGTCCTACCAGGATTTATTAACGGCGGCCACAATTTTAACAAGATATATGCAGATGACACAGTGTTAATAGCAGATATGGAAAGGAAACTGCAAAACCTCTTACAGAAGGTAGAAAAAGAAAGTGAAAAAAACTAAGCATAAACTTCAAGCGGACAAAAAAGAATGGTTATAAGCAAAGGAAGCCAGAATGCAAATTTCAAATCAGCGATACTAAAATCAAGCAAGTACAAAAATTTAAATATCTGGGAAGTGTTTTAACAGAGGACGGAAAGGCTTACACAGAGCCGAAGACGTATTGGGATCGCCAAAGATTGATTCCAAATGTTAAGAGTATTAAGAGACAGAAAAATTTCATAATACTGAACTGTTATGCGATATCTGTACCTCCTGTATGGCAGCGAATGCTGGACAATCTCATCAAAGATGAAGAAGAGACTTGAAGCAACAGAAATGTGGTTCTACGGAAAGATACCGAGAATGTCATGAACCGAACATGTCATCAACGACGAGGAATATAAGGAAACTTATACTTAACATCAGGAAGAGGCAGTTAAAATTTCTCCGGTGCGTAATGAGGAAGGAGGGCTTGGAAAATCTGATACTCACAGGACAGATAGAAGGAAAGAGGGACAGAGAAATGCAGCGCGTAACATACCTAATGAGCTTCAGCAAATGGATGGTAGAAACCAGGGTTATGGAGAAATAACAAAACTTGTCACAATGGACAGGAAGATGTGGTGGGCTATGATCTGAAGTGCCACGGCACAGAAAATAAGTATCATTGATACAGATTTTCAAAAGCGTTTTGTCTGCTTACAATACTCAAGTGCTCATCGCAATAAATATAAAGTTTTCCTCAGGTAATGTATGGTAAAAGTGAAATAATTAATAAATATATTTAATTTTATTCGGTATAAGATTTTATAACGTAAACAATGCGTACCCCCTTTGCTTCTTAGGAATACACCCTATAAACGAGTATAACTATTTTGGCTTCCCTTCTTCGAGGCGGATTACCAACTAGGGCTAAAGAACACCCCGATTACACCGCCCATACATCCGAACAGATCCTAAGATGCCAGCATTGCCCCTTGCTGAGATTATAGTCATGTACGGCTTGCACAATACCACGACTCAACCCAACCATGCTGAGAATACCAGAGAGAAGAGAAATCCAGATTAGCCCTGAGGCGGTTGTTACATCATCTCGACGGATAACTTATCAGAGGTTCGAGGTCCATCACGTCGATTGGGCTAATCTTGGACACTAATCCAGGTAGTTCTACGTCCCCGCGCCTATGAGATGGAAGTATACGAGACGACACTCCAAAAGTGACTATGAAAATGTCCCCAACTGCCTCACGAATGCCAAGATGCAATGTGTGAAAACAAAAAATATTTCTAATGAAAAGTTCTCACATAATGTTGATTTCATGAAGTTACTGTATTATATTTAGTGTGGCTTGTATCAGTTTTAATAACTGTGTCTGGAGAAGATACTTTGAAATTTGGTCAATGATATTAAAATCAGGCCTTTCAGCTGGGCAGTCTTTAAATATGACGACACTTTCATCAGATACTCTATTATGTTGCATGCAGTCTATAACATGAAACATTTGTCTCATATTCAATTCTGCTAAGCTAGCGTCAGTTTTTTTTTTTTTTTTTTTGTATCGTCAGAACAACGCTCTTAATCTCTAAATTTCGTTTTTTTTTTTTTTTGGTTTTTTTTTGTTTTTTTTGTTTTTTTTTGGGTTTTTGGTTTTTTTTTGGTTTTTGTTTTTGTTTTTTTTGGTTTTTGTTTTTTTTGTTTTTGGGTTTTTTTTTTTTTTTTTTTTTTTTTTTTTTGGTTTGTTTTTTTTTTGGTTTTTGTTTTGTTTTTGTTGTTGTCTAACAACGTGGGCAGTTTCGATTTCCTGTGGGCCTTCTGATAAATTCTCGCTTATTAGAATATAATCGTGTTCCAAACATATGTATCCACTAGTTCGTAACTCTTTGAACTTAATCTCGCATTCAAATACTTTGAGTCTATTGCATTTATTGTGTATATTTTGGTCGGCTTTTAGTTTTCGTGTGTGTAGAGGATGCGATGGATAAATTATCCCCATTTTATATTTTTAATTTTGCGCATGCGCGTTGTTTTGTTTTTGATTTTTGTCGACTGCACAGTATCGTAGGGTCAGTTGGTCATAGTTTGTGAGAAAGAGGGCACCTATGACGATATTCACAGCGTCACAAATTTGAAAACCGCATGCTGCACTGCTTAGCATCCGTACCGGAAGCTTCAATACGAATATTTCATTGTTTGGGTGTCAATCTGAGAAGAGTTGAAGGGTATTCGGAAAGAGTTGGATGAATCTAATGGTGATTACTAATGATGGCGACCTTATGCCCCCATTCATCTTCTCACATAGCCTCAAGCTCAACTAGGGGGCCTGCAACAAGTGCTTTGAGGAGGTAGTACTGACCTGGATCAAGAAGGTGGCTACTGTATGACAACAGGACTCTGCATCATGGCACACAATCTCTGCGACCACATCACCTCTTACATCTAGCCACCTCACTCCCCAGACTAAAACCCCCTGAACGAGAGACCAACAAAACTTCTTGTAACGCCAAATATTTACTAAAGGTAAGGATTATGACAGCATTCACCGGCTTAAACAAGGAGACCGCCCAGAAGAGTTTCAGGAGATTCCGAAGTCGTCTTGAGGCTGTGGTTGAAGCCAATGGCGACTTTATTGAATAAATTTACTCTTTAGTATTCCAAGATATTTTTCTATAATTTTTGTAAATATATATGTTGAAATGAGATATCAATATTATTTTTATTATTGCACAATTTAGACGGCAGATTATCCATCGCACCCTGTATATTTTTGGGGTCTTGTAGTTTTCGTGTATATACATATTGGTGGGCTTTTTATTAAGTTTGGTTTGTTTGGGGCTTTTGGAGAGTGTTAGTTTTGTTTCTAAAATACACTCTATTCAACCATGTCCTCAAAGGATGCACTTAGTGGTATCTACTGACACAAATTTGGATAAATTACAGTCTTCTTTGGCTGTGTTTTTGCTGACCAGAGCAGTTACCTTCCATTCTTATATTGTAGATCTCGCTCAATTCTAAAGACTCCTTACTGCGTCTTGGAATTTTGAAGTACTGTTCGCTAGAACATTCTTCTTAGCATTTTTCACTATCTTTTCTCCAGGTTTTAAAGGAATCCAAGAATACAATAATCCAATGTAATGAATTTCACTTTATGAAAGAACCTGCTGCCGTTACGAGAATAATTTTCATTTACTTAGAAATATTTTTTTCGACAACTCTCGGAACAAAATGGTAAAGTGGTCAGAAACTTTTACGTCCATTTTTAGGGGTCGTCTAGCAGTTGCTCCACTCGTACAGAACGCCTGCTGTAAAACAATTAGATATGACAGTTATTTCAAGAGGACCAATGTCTCATAGGTGAAAAGCACCATGCGAAACATTCATTTATTATAAGATGAAAATTAGGAATTTACAATAGTGGATGTGATTTGTTTGTTTTTTTGTTTGTTTTTTTGTTTGTTTTTCGTTTTTTAGTTTGTTTTTTAGTTTGTTTTTTAGTTTGTTTTTTTGTTTTTTAGTTTGTTTTTTTGTTTTTTTGTTTGTTTTTTTGTATTTTTGTTTGTATTTTTATTTGTTTGGTTGTTTTTTTTTCTTTGTTTGGTTTTTTCTTTTTTCTTTTTGTTTGGTTTTGTTTTTTTGTGATTATTTTTTTTGGTGGGTGTTACAGTTTAACAACCATTTATGTTGAAGGAAGAAAATAGATTGTAAGAATTTGGTGAGGGACAATGATTTACTGATAAAAGACCTACAAATTAACCCATAGCTTGGGGGTAGAGGTGGATTCTTAAGAGTATTTGCTCGTAAGTGAACAAAACTAAACTGACTGGAATTGGAACTCTGCTCCCGATTTCCAATGCTGACCAATTATCCATTACACCACACACACATCCGAGCTTACAGCACCCTGATATTCTCAAGGGATACGGTAGTGAATGCTGGACGCTCTCCTTCAAAGATGAAAAGATTTGACACAACAGAAACGTGATTCTGTCGAAGGATGCTGAGGGTACCACAAACTGGTCATGAGTAACAACGAAATTTTATAGAAAATGATAACAAAAAGGAAATTGGTACTTATCAGAGGGAAAGAGAGTTGACACTTCTAAACACATAATGGGGAAAGAAGGCTTGAAATATTTTATACTCACATGATATATTGAAGACAGAAGAAATCAAAGTGCAACCTACTTAGTGAGATTAAGTAACTGAATTATGGAACAGTTTAAGAGAAATAACAGACAATTTAAATTTATTAAGATATACGAAGGAAACGTAATTGTGAAGAGCTATGATTGCCTACGTCCTGAAGGGCCACGGCACAGAAAATTTTAAATATCAAATCGCAACACTACTTATAACATTATATTTTTCCATTTGATACTTCATATTTTAGTTTTCAATTTTCCTTTCTGTGCGCATGCGTCTTGACTTTCTCGGCTATTTCTTGCATCTTTTAGTTTGTTTTAATTTAATTAAATTCCATAAATAATGGAAGCCAATAGCAGATATAAATCAAATTTAATCGAAACAACGAAAAATTGTCATTGTTTTCATTGTTAGCATTTTTGTCTACGATGTTCAAAATTTATCGACTTTCCAGGCTTCTACTAAAACAAAGAAAACTCACG
Organism: Acanthosepion pharaonis; assembly: GCA_903632075.3. Classification (NCBI taxonomy): domain Eukaryota; kingdom Metazoa; phylum Mollusca; class Cephalopoda; order Sepiida; family Sepiidae; genus Acanthosepion; species Acanthosepion pharaonis. The sequence goes on from CAHIKZ030003326.1 coordinate 94,035, forward strand.
TTTTTGTTATTTTTTTTCATATATATTTTTGTTCTTTCAGAATGGAGGCTGCAGCACGGCGTGTAACTATTGGTTAATTCATAAAAATAAAGGTAAACTTCCAAACTGTTTTATAAATTTGCATTTTTCCCTTTTTTTATTATTGAAATATCACACTATTATAATAATTAAATTAAAAATGTATTATAAAGTATTTTTTTTATCTGGATGTACGCTTGTGAATCGAATACAAATACTGTCACGATTAAATGTTCCTTGAATCATCCCCCACCCTCGGCAATGGGCTTATCTAGTATTGCAAGTTTATTATTTTTCAAATAATATTCTCAGTAGTATGATTATTTTGTTCCAGGTTTATAAAACCTATATAAAATAAAAAATGTTTCCTGGTGGAAACTTTATTTGAACCAACACATTTGTAGAAGTGAAGCAATTTTCCCACCGATGACTATTCCAGAAGACACTTTCAACTAGTACAAAAACGTATATTTGTTATACGTAAAGGTCTCTCCTCCTTACTTCATTATTGTATATTTAAGTTGCAATCTTTCTTTTATGCATGTTTCATTGAATGTGACAAAGAAAATTTTATAAGATTTTCTTTATTTTCTTAGTTTTCCATTTATGGAGAGAGAATAGAAACACTCCAAGCGCTTTCGAACAATTCTTTAGTCGTTTTCAAGAGTTTCTTTGTAATATATTTTCTTGTGTTTATGGCCTAAGTTGTGCAGTGCTGCATGGAAGTAGTATTAATTCTATGCTGGTGGTTTTAAAAGAACGCTATTTTACTGTTTGCAAATAGACTCTATTTATTTCTGCAAATAAGGAAATTGTGGCACATGGCCGTGGAGGGGATGAGTAGGGTCTTCTTTAGCTATCATAGTCCTAGTTAATCAGATTAGCGACTCTTTCATTCATTACAATTGTCTTGTTCACCAAAAGAACTTATCCATCACCTCTCGATCTTGCATACACCAAAATACCGCATATTCACAGGGGAGACACAAAAACACCTCATGAGATAAAAATCTGAAATGTCCTTTTTTCTTTTCGTTGTTTTTTTGTTTTTTGTTGTTTTTTTTTTTTTTTTTTTTTTTTTGTTTGTTTTTGTTTTTTTGGGAGGGTGTTTGTGTTTCTTTTTGTGTGTTTTTTTTGGGGGGTGTTTTTGGTTTTTTGGTTTTTTTGTTGTTTTTTTTTTGTTTTTGTTTTTTTTGTCGGTTTTTTTTGTTTTTGTTTTTTTTAGCAAAAATATAAACATATTCATGAAATGATGGGGAGAAAAAAAAAACAAAACAAACTAAAATGTAACACAAATGAACCCAAACAAATATTAGTAGGACCCATCCACCCCTTAAAATAATCGGAGAGGCTGCTGTATGCTGCCAATAGATAGAATCAAGCAGCACACTCGTTCGCAAATATTTAAGTTTGAGACCTGACATAAACACGCATATGTAAATAAATCATTCGATGAGTGAACTCTCATGGAAATGTGAATGCCTGTAGAGCATATTTTGTAAATCATTTTATGTATCACCATTATATATCATCTCCTCTTCTTCCCAATGGATTTTTTTAATTAAACCTCAGTTTCTATGTGTTTATAACTTCAAATAACGTAAGGCATAAAACTCTAGAAGTTTTAAAAAATTCTTTTTTTTTTCTTCCTCAGACGCTATTACAACTATTCCGAGTGGATACCAATTTGATAAGCCAATCGCACTCGTAAATTCAGAAAGAACATTTCTCTACTGGCTGGTGCCAACTGCAATCGATGGAACCCCTACTAATTCCACCATTGTCTACGCGATATTTATTAAAGAAGCTTCGAGTAAAAATACGACATTCGTCAAACAGTGGAAACAAATAAAACAGGTAATTTTTTTAGTGATATTGCCAAACTGTAGTCATAAATGGTGTAAATCTTTTTTCTCTGTCTGCTTGACACCCGTGTGGGTGCTTCCCCGAATACTACTATCGTAACCTCATCACGTTTAAAATTATCCGTTAATCTTCATTTCTTCCTCCTTACGTTCACATCACACCTTTTCTTACACAGAAATATGTACATGTTGTTGCAGAAATACCTGCCAGATTATTGTAAGCCATTAGTAGTAATGGTGGCTTCATCTAGCTAATATCTTACCATTATGTGGGATGTATTTCTGGGAGGTATTTCTGCCGCACCCTGTATATGTTCTATATACTACCGTCAGATTTGATATCACATTACTTTCTATTTATAAAATGTTTATTATTTAGTCGTCGCGTGGTTGGGTGATATAATTTGTCAAGGAGGTAAGTTATTGATCATATCGGCCTGGGGATTAGAATGTTCCTGAAAATCACACCGCATGTAAACCCAAATATCTTTATTATCTCATGAACCCCAATATATTTTGTTAAAAAAATGTAATTTAAGCAAATATAATTCTTGCGCAAACAATATTAGTTCTGGTCAAAACCTTGAGTTTTTTTTTTATTATTATTATTTTAAAATCGTGTACACAACTCTATATGCAGATTCATGCTTTCCGTCACATTTGTCTTGCCGATTAGGCTACGAAGATCAGTGGTCGCAGCCGTTCAAATCGATTCGATATATCATTTGGGTGCTACTATAGTATGATATCTATCATCCATCGTGTAGTATGGGGGCGATGTCTATCGTCCATCGTGTAGTATGGGGGCGATGTCTATCGTCCATCGTGTAGTATGGGGGCGATGTCTATCGTCCATCGTGTAGTATGGGGGCGATGTCTATCGTCCATCGTGTAGTATGGGGGCGATATCTATCATCCATCGTGCAGTATGGGTTGAATGCAAGAAATATTTTATAAACAAAATTAAAAAAAATATTGCCATCAATACATTATTATCAGCAATCCATTTAAAATAAAATATTATCAACTATAATTTTTTGAAAAATATTACCGGCAATAGATTTTTGAAGGAAAAATTTTATAAACAATAAAAATTTTGTCGGCATTAAATAACCCATTGCGTGTGATATACCGTAAAGTATAATCAAACCAAAATTTACACATTAGTATTTAAGTTTTATTTTATGTGGTCGTCAAGAATTCTACCAATTCACTTAAATAGGAAAGAATTTCAATGTATTAGATCAAGAGAAAATTGTGTAGTAATTCTTGCGCATATTTTGGTCAAAAGCCGATGTTACTTAAAAAAAAAAAAAAAAAAACATACGCCCGTAAGAATTACTTTACACTAACACTGTGATCCCCCAAAAATTTGATTACTTTATTTACATGCGGACTATTGTCGTCGTAAGTTTTATTATAACAATGGTGACTTTTTTTTTTTTTTTCCCTCCAGGCTCTAATCAGGTGATTGTTCATCCGGGTAACGTTCAGGTATTTAGAAATTGGACCTATGGGGATAGTTTAAATTCGTTCGGCTGACAATGTCTGAGGATAGTTTTTGTCGTTCTTATTTTTAGTACCGTTTACACTAAGTGCCCACTGCCCGCCCCAGAGATTGAACTCGCAATTACTATAGAACCAATATTAGGAATTCATTTAGTGACAAAGTAATTGTGAGTTCCAACTTTGTACTGAGATGCACGGACTCACTGGAAACACTAGCAATGACTGAATAATACTAACAAAACCTAAATCCTTAGGCCTTGTCAGCAATCCCCTCCCGTAGATTGAAGGGTGAATGTTGCACGGATAGACAAGCACTATGCCGGAGATTATAAGGACCACAAATACGGGAGCTGTAGTACGCCTTCCAGAAATTCGATCAGAAATTGGATAACATACTTACACAGGATTTCCTAGACTTTGGCCTTGCGCCAGACTTGTCCAAACATAGTAAACATGTATATGGAACTTAAACGGAAGTAGATCTGAAATCAGTGCGTTCGTCTGGTCTCTGCTTCCCCGCTGTCTACTGAGCAATTCTAAAATTAAATTGATTTTTGAAGAAGCAAATTTTCACTTGTTCTGCTATAACTGTCACAGCTAATTAGTCTTATACAATGCAGCGGCATTGGTGCACTGAGGTTAGAACTCCGTGCATCAGCGAACATTTTAATAAGACACATATCAACGATCGCTTTACAGACTGTATCTATGTGTAGCAGGCACAATTGCATTCTTCTTTCCTGTGTCTTCTACACCGACGCGATCTTGGCTCTCCGTAGCCACTGCTTTGTAGTTCTCTACAGTGTTTGTCCCTTTATTTTCCCAGCCTTTATTCTAACACCTATTCAAACAAGTTCCTTAAGTAGCGTATTTTGATGCTTCATTCTACCCATCAAGTCTTCAATATGTCCTAGGAGTGTCAAATTCTACCAACCATGCTGAAAACGTAGCTTATTTGCTTTTATATAATAAACAAAAAACACGTTCATTTAAACAACTGTCATAATTGATTTACTAAGCATAGCTTACATAGGTCACAATTATGGAGCGGCCTGTGGAGATCGGACTTGCACCTCAGTTGCAACTGATCTGTGAAACAAGCTTTCTGATCAGTGCACAACGTCATAATGCAATCAAATGCAATTTTTCTTAGTGAAGTTAATTCAAGCTAAACGCTTCTATAAAAGAAAAAAATTCGCCAACCTAAGTGAAGCCTACACTAAAATAATAATACAATTGTATGAAATATTTACACATAGAACTAATGGTGGAAAAAATATCTGAAAATTAAATAAAACCAGAGGTTAATATAGTTTGTGTTTTTGCGTGAATTTTGGTTTGTGTGGGTTTTTGTTTTTGTCTTTAATTTTTTTGTTTTTAATTTTTTTGTTTTTCTTGTTTTTGTGTATCTGTGTTTTCTTGTTCTCGTGTGTGTGTGTGTTTTCTTGTTCTCGTGTGTGTGTGTGTTTTCTTGTTCTCGTGTGTGTGTGTGTGTTTTCTTGTTCTCGTGTGTGTGTGTGTGTGTGTTTTCTTGTTCTCGTGTGTGTGTGTGTGTGTGTGTGTGTTTTCTTGTTCTCGTGTGTGTGTGTTTTCTTGTTCTCGTGTGTGTGTGTTTTCTTGTTCTCGTGTGTGTGTTTTTTGTCCTCGTGTGTGTGTATTTTTGTCCTCGTGTGTGTGTGTGTTTTTCTGTGGTGTGTTTGTATTTCTTGGGTTTCTTGTTTAAAAAAAACGTGAAATCCTCTTTTGTCAATTTGGTTAAAGCGTAGTTTTTGTTTTCTTTTTTTTCGATTTTTAATTGAGAAATGCTGACAAAATGTGTCAAGTCAGATAACATTGGCAACACGACCATTCCTCTCCAAGCGGCGATCAAGGATCAGTATTTTATATATGTTCATATTTTAACCTTAATTGTCATTTTAAAGTGGTGAGAGATTAGTTGTCTTTCTTTTAAAGCAATTTTCTAAAAGCAAGAAAAACAAATTTAAATTTTGTTCAAAATATCAATGTTAATCTTTCTTTCCCCGATCTTCCATATGTATTAAGAGTGAACGACTTAAAACTGAATTTCTTTCCAATTTGGAATATTTGATATAGTTTTCAGGTGGCGGTATAGCGCGCATACAATTCTTTCATTGATTATCTTTATCCTGTTCATTATAAAGATGCAACAATTATGAAAACAATTTCTGAAACAGCCATACATCAATTTGTATTTTATTAAATTTAACGTCAAATTGCTTCTATTTCTCGACATGTCTTAGAAAAGACTGATTAAGCAAACGCTATTCATTGGTTCCATGAATAGCATTTGCTTAAAATGAGATCCTAAACTTATTTTAAATAAGATACTAAACCTAACTTTCAAATAAATTAGCCGATATGAGTCCTAGAAAATTGCTTTACTCAATCACTGAATACAAATAAATATCGTACGTGTTATATTAAAATTTTTAAACGCTTTGGATAAATACTAGTATGGAGTAAAATCATTATGAAAAATAATAATAATGATTCAATATTCATTCGCTGAAAATGAATTATTCTTACAATCCAAAATGCTTCCATATCAAATAA
>CAHIKZ030003326.1:105000-107500 GCA_903632075.3 Acanthosepion pharaonis
TAAATACAACCGTATTTAAGATCCCATTATTTACATTAAGAATAAATAAAAATGTTATTTCTTTTTATCATTAACTATACACAACAAAATTCCGTTTCAAAACTCCTTTTCAAAAAAACCTGTTTTTTTTTTTTTTTTTAAGGAATTTAAGTTTGCTTTGGTATCTCCACCATTATAAAAATGAAGGCAAAAAAATTTGTAATCCGAAAAATCTGGTAAAATAGGTTAAAAAATTTGTCAAAAATTGTGGATTCACCAATCATAAACATGCAATCTAGCTTTATCCTCGTAAAAATGTTATGCCTTTTCTGTTTTGTTTTGTTTTTTGTTTTTGTTTTTGTTTTTTACCTTCCTTTCTTGACGTCCCTTGATCTAACCGAAAGCAGTAAAGCATTGTTTGGTTGTCTTAACAGTGGTAATCGTAGATGACCCCCCTTTACAAAGTCATTAATGAACGGAAGAGTGTATAATAACAACTTATGATTATACACAGTATCAATTTTAACTTTTTTCGGTATTTTGTTGTTTTTTTTTGGGGGGGGGTCTTTATTTTTGGGTTTTGGTTTTTTTTTTTGGTGTTTTTGGGGGGGTTGTTTTTTTGGTTTTGTTTAGTCTTTTTTTTTTTTTTTTTGGTTTTTTGTTTTTGGTTTTCTTAGTTTTAACTGAGTACCAGTTTTTGGTACGGTTATTGATGGTTCATTTCTTTTTATTCTGCGAAGACTTGATTTCATTTTTTTTCTTCATCAGAATTAATTTTAGTAAACGGAATATTTGTGCGATCCATTACAGCTTCTTTCGCTTGTGGAAACCAGACAACAAATCGACTAGCATAAACATGATGGCGCAAATAATCTCACTCACTCTCTCTCTCTCTGTGTTGCTCTTGCTCTCTCTTTCTCTCGCGCACACACACATATATATATATATATATATATATATATATATAGTATTATTTTCAAATGTCTATTGCTGTCAATATTTCAAATTGTACTTGATCGTGGAACATTGTTTGAGGAGAAATCTTCGCAAAATATTTTTCCAACTCCAATTGTTCAGCTGACTATTCTATAAATTACTGCGTTAGTTCCATTTTTTTCCATTATTAAAAATAGTAATCTGCTGCAAACGTTATTCTCCCATCTTCAATGTTCAAAATAATTTTAAAAGCGACCTATTGACTGAAATTGATTCCAAATAAACGCTTTTCTTGCCTTTTAATCACAAAACTGAACGATCTTTATAACCAGGTAACTGTTTTTTTCTAAGAGACTAATAAAAGCAAGAGAAAAAGTGATTGTTGAAAAGCAGGTGAAGCTGAAGTTATTTGACAACTGAAAGTGAGTATTAGAAAAGCGAATTCTGAATTGTTTAGAATTAACTTCATTTGATTTTAAGATGGACAAGTAAGATACAATTTACGGATGCTATCAGAACTTTTGGAAATGAGATGATTTTTTTCTTTTTTTGTTGTTGCTCATTACTTTAACAATATTTAGAACCGGCCAGAGAATATCTTAATGAAAAAAGAAAGCAGTGGCTTATCTATATCCGAATTTATCATTTCTAAGAAACTTTTCTTAATTTTCCCGTTTAAAAATTTAAATCATTTACAATTTTCTAGCAGTGATAAAACAAATTTAGCTGATTAAATGTTCGTCGTAAAATCTTGTATATATATTATTTTTTTTTCCATACACATTGAATAATACATAAATCCATTAGTAGGGTGAGTATGCGTTGGTTTGGCTGAGTTAACTCTGGGCTCGAGTGTCTTTTATGACTCGACTCTGGGCTCGAGTGTCTTTTATGACTCGACTCTGGGCTCGAGTGTCTTTTATGACTCGACTCTGGGCTCGAGTGTCTTTTATGACTCGACTCTGGGCTCGAGTGTCTTTTATGACTCGACTCTGGGCTCGAGTGTCTTTTATGACAAGACTCTGGGCTCGAGTGTCTTTTATGACAAGACTCTGGGCTCGAGTGTCTTTTATGACAAGACTCTGACTGTGTTGTTTTATTGCTGTATCAGGTTTTGTGTTTGTTTGTTTTTTCAGTATGGTTATCAATTGAAAACAGATTTGTGGATTAAATTTACTTGTTGCTTTTTACTTCCTAAATCAAGTTTCTTAATATCCACCCAGCGATCCCTCTTGTGTAACAAATAAAATTGTTTTCTTTTCATTTCGCCTTTAGAGAGATTTTTTATCGTGGAGCTACAGTCGTTTTCAGTTTTGGCTACGTCCAGTTAGTTTGCTAGTAAAACGTGTATAATTGTTTTGATGCTTGGACACATCCAGGTTCTTTTGAATAGAGTCCATGAATAGCTTGTTTTTACAGTTTTTCTTTTAGAGATGCTTCTGATTTTGTGAAGAATTTTCTTGAATTAATATCCGGTTTCTCTGAATGCAGCGTCTTTATTCTCTGAAGTAATTTAGGTATTGTTATTGTGCGTCTAATTTTCTCTCAAACAACTTTAATAAAATAGTTATCTTTCCCTACCTCA
>CAHIKZ030003326.1:112500-167500 GCA_903632075.3 Acanthosepion pharaonis
GGAAAGTGATTAGAATGATCAATTCGTATTCTTTGTTGTTGTATTTTATTTTTTTGGCGGGTGAATTTTTTTTTTTTTTTACTCTCTCAATTGTACCCGCTTTTGTCCTTTTACTTAATCAAAAGAAAATCAACATTTCTTTCTGTTTTCGATACATTTCTGAATGTGTATTTTGGGATTAGGTGGTCGTCTACACCTATACATAAACGTTCTTGTCTTTCCAAGTTGTATAGAACGGATATCAGTAACTCAATTTACTCGCCTTCATGTCAACTTTCAACAAATTCATTTCCACTTTACATTTCTCTCCGTCCCCTATTCTGCTTCCGCTTCTCTTGGATTTTTATTTGCCTACTTTTAGAATATTTCCGGAATTGATAAGCAAAACCATAAAAACTCTCTTAAAAAAAAAACAAATCCTGTATTCGTCAATTACAGTATTCTGGAATAACTTTCATGTTGTGCTAAGTTCTTGCGACTTACATTGAAGATACTTGTATTAATATACTGGGTAGGTTATAAAGAAAATGAATTGCTGATAATGTTTTATTATTAATGCGCCATGTTTCTTTTTCTCTGTAGATTATCGTCAGTCCAGTGTCACGAAAATCTAAGTCGTTTTATAAGTATTTCTGCCTTTCGTAAAAAGATAAATCCTCTAAAAAGGGGCAAAATGAAAAGGTATGCTGAAATCATTAATCCATTAATGCCGACCGTAAAATCTGTTGTTAATTGTAAAAATTTTCAGGAGGTTTGCGTAGAATGGCCGTTTAGCAAACATTTTTTTGGCGGGGAGGGTTTTTTTCTTTTGTATTTTAATTTATTACTTAAACGTTATTTTTAGTGGATACCCATATTTGAGCAGATTCTGTATTTATTTATTTATTTATTTATTAAACAGTATATTATTTCCATCTACCGACCTGAATATTCGGCTAATCTTGTTAGAAAGATATGCACCCTCCGACAGGATTCGAACTAGGGGAAACTGTTGTGCCTTGATCTCTCGGCCACGAGGAACCTTCTGTTCAAACAAAGCCCTAATAGTGCTTTTGAACATATTTTTTTCTAACAAGATTCCTCGAATATTCATACCGGTAGATTGAAATATACTGTTTAATAAATAAGAACAAAGCATCCATTAAAATATGGGTAGCCATTAAAAATATTGCTTAGGCAATAAATTAAAATATGTTGGATTTAATAAATGAAAGAGTCAATTTTAAAAACTTATTTCCACTATTTATATTCGGGCTATTATCAACATTGTTGTTGTTTTTATTACAACCTTTCCGCTGCTGTTCCCTTCGGCCTTCCTCACATGTATATCGATCAGGGTAACCTACAGAGAATTCCGAACTGAACCCTTTATTTAATCTACGAAGGCAGACTGTTCTCGTTTCACTGCTCATGTCTTGGGATATCGTCTCGTTCTTGTTTTATTTAATTCTTCAGTTACTCGCCCGTTTGCGCTGAGCGCAAGTACAATAAAACCTCGAATTAACGGTCTCGAAACCAACGGACGAGGGATTCAACTTCAAAACTTTTCAAATTTTATTTAAAGGTATACAGTAACTTAATACACATACATATACACTGTATTTACATTTATTTACAATAATTTGGTACTGTACTGAGGGTTTTTAGGCCACGAAAAAAAGTGATTCAAATTAACGGACAAACGGATTTAACGGACACCCCCCTACTAGTCCGTTAAATTGAGATTCCATTTTACACACTGCACGACACAGGAATTAGAAATCAACCACTGTCGCTGAAGTAAATTCGGAGCTTTAACTTAACCTCCACTAGTGATTAGGCTGCCACTGCTTCTGCTGTCCACGTTTTGATTGCTGCTGCAGTTGAAAACTTGCAGTTATTTGTCATTTTAGCGGCTCCCGTGTTGTATCTAGTTCTATGCCACGTTTATTAAGCTTATTCTCGTGGCCTAGCATATGCACTGATTCTTTCAAATGTATAACTCTCTAGTGTTCTTCCTTGTCCAGTATTTTCCCTTCATTCAACAGGGGCTGATGACGAACCCTTTCCCTTCATACATGATACAAACTTGTCCCCTTCTTGTGAAACAAAGTTCCTAGCTTACGGTAGGTTGAAACAGAATGGGAGAAATACAGCGAAACTTCTTTGTATTAGACAGTCGTCCTGATTACGTCTTTGGTGTTCCGTGGAGTGAACTAAACTATCCTGCTTTCTGGCGAAAGGATAGCGAGAATTGAACTCTAGGCCTTCTTTTCCTGGGTTTTTATTGTAGTCATGAATATGCTTAGGATTGTTCTTCGTTTTGGTACAGTGCCTTTGTTGATTTGATTTTGCTTATTCAAGTATGTTTTCAGAAACGAAGCAAGCTAACTGACGTGTCCTCAAATATACAGCAATCTCTATCACTTGACTTAAAATATTTTTGCCCTTCCTTGCTTTTAAAGGAGTGCCCTTTGTCGTGCTGATGTTGCTACATACCTTACTTCTTGCCTATCTCATACTGCGAATTTTTTCTAAGCTCTATACCAAACACTAAATCTGTTACGAAAAAAGAACTAAACAAAATGAACACAAAACGACCAGCTTTAAAAAAGGACTCGTAACTAGAAAAACTGAATGAAAAAAAGAATGTTAACAACAAATACTTGTTCACACCCAACCCAGTTCTGCGCAATCAGAATCAACGTTGCGTTTAAGCAAGCGAATAGGCCAATTGGAGTAAAGTGCCATGCAGATTAAAATTTTTCCCACTTGTGGCGAATGCAGCTACTGATTTTTTTTTGCTTGCTAGCATGCTAGTTAACATTCGTGTCAGTCAGCTGTTGGCTCTCACGCCGGCCAAAAGAATCTTCCTGCCTATTCGTGGCAGCCAGCTATTGGCTCTCACTCTGGTCAGTACAAAATGGCCGCAAACTACATGAAAACTGCCGTAGAAGCATATGAAAATCGATTATTTCCACTATCGATGGGAGTTGGGAAATGCAAAGTCAGTTTTGGCCTTCCCGCTAACTTTGTGCATGTAAATTTTGGTGCAAATCCGTCGAAAATTGCGGCCGTGCATTCGTCACACACACACACACACACATATCCTGCCTTTTATAGATATTACTTACATTTAGTTCGATCGATAACGAAACTGATCATCGACAGTTTTGTCAAATGTTTTCTAAGATGAAAATCGGGATGAATTAATAGATAAGTTCACATATATCCTCCTTACACTATTCTACAATTATTCATCTGGAAGGTGGCCCCTTTTTGAACGGATGCAGGTGGATTATCGTAAACGACAAAAGTAGATACGAGTGCAGTCTTAAATGCAGATTTATCGGTGCTACTATAGTATGCGGTCTACCTCACACTATTTACATTATTCGGACTATTGTCCTCATCTTTGTCACCATGTTTATTTCATGTGGTTGGTATATAGACAGATGTAGTCTAACTCATTTACTATAGTATACGGTCAACCGCGCTATCTCACATTACAGCGTATCTAACAGATTGTTATTTAAAAATGAGACTGCTGTTTCTTCAGTCAAGATGACACGTCTATAAAAAAAAAATCTTTCAGCAACATTTTAATCTGGAAGAGGCTATTCAGCTGATATTAAAGGTTTCAGGCGGAGCTCCATTTTCCTTTCGCAAATATTTTAAGTAAAATATCTTACATTTTTCAGTATATGTGTTAGTGGGATGTAAAATGATACCAAATTTACATTATTCGGACTATTGTCCTCATCTTTGTCGCTATATTTATTACAACGTTTTCGGCCGTTGTACGCTCCGGCCTTCTGAATGTTGAACTGAACTCTTTATTTCGCTCACCGGGGCTGTTTAGTTTCACGTGCCATGTTTTAATGGATGTCAGTTATCTTTAATTCCCCTGTCCAAGTTCTCCATCATTTAATCGGTATTGAACTCACACTCTTTGTCCTGTCACTGGATTTAACTAATGCCTTTATCCCGCATGCCATGTGTTCTTTGATAAAGGCGTTAGTTAGATCCAGTGGCAGTAACCAGAGTTGTGTGTTCAATACCTGGTTATGGTGGTGGAGAACTTGGAGAGGGGAGATAACTAGTAACTGACATTGTTTCTGCCAGTTTTATTTTTTTCTAATTTTGTTTTGCATTTTATTTTCGTTTGTGTTTTTTTTTAGTTTTTATTTATTTATTTTTAATTTTGTGGCCCGGAATTTGAGTGTCGTCTCTTTTTTTTTTTTTTTTTTTTTTTTTTTTTTTTTTGAGTGTTTGTTCCTCGGCTGGCACTGGTCTTTAACCAATGGATGAAGAATAGGAGTATTCCCGAACGCTTCACCAGAAGTGGGATCAAGTTACTTCGCAAGAATAAACACGATGGGGATAGGTTTGATAATTTCCGGCCCTTAACTATGTTTAATACAGAGTTAAAGATTTTAGCCATGGTCTTAGCCAACCTTTTGCAGACTGTCCTGCCTAGTCTGATTGGCCCCGAGCAGACTTGCGCTGTGAAAGGTCGGACTATTCAACCTTCATCTGGTACGTTTGATGATAAAACAAGTCAACAGTAAAGCCGCGTTGATCAATTTAGATCAGTCCAATTATTACAATTATTATGGTACAGTTAATAATCAAATTTACAGTTTGTATTTACAGTGTAACCCGGATATAAGAGAGTTGTCGGGACCGTAGAAGAATATACATTAACACAGGCTCTAATTTGGGACCAGAGAAAATCTCTCTTATATCCGGGTCTCTTATATCCGGGTTACACTTTACTAATTTTGCTGCTACACTATATAGGCTATAATCCTGACCCTTGAGAACGTCTGAATAGGCTTTATAGTCTATATTTTTAGGTAATTATTTTATTACTAGAATTTTTGCAACACAATGACACGTCGTTGAAATCCTTACAATATTTTAATATTATTGAAGTTATTAACATTTTCATCGAGATTTAAAAACTCTACGTTTCGTTCACTTTCGCAAACCAATCGATGAAATTTAAATAAACTGATTTGTTTGGAAAAAATACTTTGACAAAAACTCTATTTCGTGGTTTAATAATTTTTTTTATTTTATAGGAATTCATGATAAACAATATTTTTTAAGAAAATTTCTATTTTTCCTTTTTAACAGCGAAGAATAAATTCTTGAAATTTCTTACTCTTGAGCAACCAACATACAACTGGCCATGCCTAGATATTTTTATGGAGCCAAATACCAACTTTTGTAAGCGTTTGGCTTTGTGATTTGTTCTCGCAAACGCAGGGAAACTAGATTCTTGTATAATTAAAACTTAAAAGGTATGCAAAAACTATTACAGTTTTTATTAAATAAGTATTTATTTTGATCATTTAATAGGGTTTAAGATAGTGGGATTATTTTTTTTTTTTTTGAAAAAATTCATGTTTATAATTGTACAAAGTAAAAACCAACTGTACTTTGTATCCCCTTTAACTGCTTGCACTTCTCCCCAAATTTTGGTTTCAATCGGTCAACTTTAGAGGGTGTGATAGACTAACAGAAATCAATTTATAGAGAGAGATTATACCATTTCCCTTATTAACTTAATGCTCATGATCTGTTCCGTCCAAACTTCCTCGTCATTGGCCAGTTGAGTACTTAAAGAGCATAAAATACTAGTCAGGAATGAGACAGTTCAATAGTAAATAACTTTTTTTTTCTTTTTCCTTTAAAAAGCTTGACGAAGATGACTTCAAATATTAGAAGCAGACGTACAAAGAAATCATTGAGTCGTCTTTTTTATCCTTTTTTGTAGTTAACATTCTAAACATAGAAGGTATCAAAATCTTTATTTCAGCTTTCGGGAAACGTGACGTTATTCATGCAAAACGAAAGAAAATCTTTTTATCAAAATTCTTCAATTTCACTATAAACTGTCAGGGAAACATTTTAATAAAAATACTGATAAAGTAATTATTATTTTGACTTAATTTAGTTTTTAATTAAGGATTTTTCTTTTTTGGTTATTTTTGTTTTTGTGGGGTCTTTTGAATGTCTTTTATGCCGTTGTTTTGTGTGTGTGTGTTGAAACATCTCCCAGTGAGTGGTAAATATGCCTAATGGAACATAATTACTTTACCTAAATTGCATGCGTTACAGTCATTAATTTTGCATCGAATATCAAACATGGTTCATCACGCAAACGCCTCACTGCTTATCTTCTGTTTATTTCCATATCTCTGCAAATGTCCTTTTAATAGTCAACCGTAAGTTTGGTTTTTTTTTTTTTTTTTTTTTTTATATAAATGTTTCAACACAACAATGGGATACCGGAACAAAAATGCGAAAAAAAACTGTTTTTCGTATTTGCTATGCGCAAACCTATTATGCTTATCGATTTATTAGTTCGGCATTTTTTTTCTTATTGATCGTACACGTATGTCAGTGATATTATATATTGTTTATTCCAAGGACAGATGTTTGTCACCCAAAACTAACCTCCCGTATTTGAGAAGTTATCAGTCTCTGTGCAAGCTAACAATCACACGAGACCTTTGTGAATGTTTCACTGTCTGACTACGATCAATATTTTAGAAATAGCACCACTACTATGCCATACTTCATTGTAGTGATATCGTCATCATCATCAAAAGTTATTCAGTTTACTCTGTCATTGGTTCTCTAAGTTTTACTTTCATCCCAAAATAATTACGTGATAACTTTGTTGTAATCCATTATGATTAAATCGAATTGCTTTAGCCAGATAACATCTTTTTTTTTTCTTTTTTTTTTATCGTTTTCTTTAAAGTATTATTCTATCCTGTCATCATTTCCTTGTTATAACATCTGTGAAGTCCTGCTATCAAAATTAGTACTTGAAAATTAGCTAAAAATACACAATCATTAACGTTTTAACTTCATTTTAGCTCGTTATTCGCTCGAACTGTTGTTAGCTTGACAAAAAGCATGATTTCCTTATGGGATTCATACCACAGCAATGATTCTTCGGGACATAGGGGATCATGGCTCTCCACAACGTCCTTTGTAACCATTAACAATTTTTCTCTTTACTACTACTCCTCCCACCCTATCTGGTTTACGGTTACATCACGTTGAAACACCGGTTCCCGTACGATCACCAAAGTTGAGCAACGTCGAGGCTGGTCAGTACATAGATTGGTGACTGCTTGGGAATACCAAGTGCTGTAAACCTGTATGTGCGGCTGATGTAATGAATAATGGCTTCGAATTGCTAATCGGAGAGACTGGATCGAATTAACGTTATGTTCGTTACACTAACTTACACGCAAATACCCCTAGCAAAGGTATGAATCTGCCTCTCCCCCCTGGTATAGGTTAATTAGTAAGACTCTTATCACTAAAACATTCTCAAAAAAAATTCTTTCAATCAAAAAATATTTTCTGGCTTTTAAATAACTTTTTTTTTCTTTTTTTTTTTTTTTTTAAAACCAAGTAGCCTCTCTCATAAATATTTTGTCTTTCCGCGCGATCAAAATGGAATAGTCCATTATTTCTGATATAGTGGCAGAGCGTAACGGTAGTATGAACTAACGAAGAAAGCGAAGGAGGGAGTGACAGGTACAATTATAATAGATTTGTCAAAGTAATTTTTACAATTATTTTCTGACGTAAATAAACTTGGGGTTGTTTTTTTTGTTTTTTTCTGTTTTTTTTTTGTTTTCTGGTTTTTTTTTCTGGTTTTTTTTCTTTTTTTTTTTTTTGTTGTTGTTTTCTGTGGGGTTTTTTGTTGTTGTTGTTCCCTGTGGGGTTTTTTTTTTTTTGTTGTTCCCTGTGGGGTTTTTTTTTGTTGTTGTTCCCTGTGGGGTTTTTTTTTATTGTTGTTGTTCCCTGTGGGGTTTTTTTTGTTGTTGTTGTTCCCTGTGGGGTTTTTTTTTTTTGTTGTTCCCTGTGGGTTTTTTTTTTGTTTTTTTGTTTGTTTTTTTCCCTGTGGGTTTTTTTTTTTTTGTTGTTTCCTGTGTGTTTTCTTTTTTTGTCGTTGTTTTCTGTGTGTGTTTTTTTTTGTTGTTGTTTTCTGTGGGAGTGTTTTTTGTTGTTGTTTTCTGTGGGGGTGTTTTTTTGTTGTTGTTTTCTGTGGGTGTTTTTTTGTTGTTGTTTTCTTTTGTTTTCTTTTGTTTTCTGTTTTTTCTGGGGTTTGGGGGGGGTTGTTTTTTTTGTTGTTGCTTTTTTGCTTTCTGTCTTGTTTTGTCGGTTTTATTATGGGGAAACAATTTTTGAAACAAAAAACCACTAGATTGGTATATTAATAACAATTGCGAAAGTAACTCCTTCAACTAATTTCTGATGTAAATAAACTTTTATATAGTAGATATATTAGTGTTTATTATGATAATGTTTGTTTTCTCATCGGTTTTATTTCATTGAAAGCATTTGTAACAGTAAAACAGCTATATTTCTAACTTTCGATTACCTTCTGTAGTGAATCGCCTATACTATCGATTGTGGAGAATTCAAAGTAATGTCCTCTAGTGATCTGTTTCTTAATATATTTAAACTTTTTCTTTGTCATTCATATAACAAAAAGTATTTTGTTGTTTAGAAGGGAAGTTTTTTTTTTCTCCTACAATCAATTATTTGAATTGCATTTGGATCGCCTCCAAATGTTTTTCTACCCTCCGCCACGCTTTCTTTGTACGTGTCTAAATAAGAATAAGAAAAATATTTTTTTTCTTCTATTGACATGCAAATCGTAGCTTTAGATTCTTTAAAAACTTTTCACAAAATCGGCCTGGCATTGACTTTGTAAAAACTCCCTTTTAATTTTCTGCGCAGCATGAGAATCATAGAATCTTGTAAAACGAAAAGCTTATTTGAAGTCTTTTTTTTTTTTTTTTTTGTCTTTTTGTTTGTTTTTTTTTTTTTTTTTCCATTATTTTGACTTGAGTTTCTGGCAGAGCTATTTTGAGGAAAAGCTATGCTGGCCAAATTGAGGGCGCCTCTATTTTCTTTTTCTTTTCTTTTTTCACTCTCAATAGCAAATACAGTAATTCCCACCTCGAAAAACTCACTTTAAAGCTAAACCAAATTGATGTGCTTTCCTTCAATTCTGCCGTAAAACAACCCCGTTTATCTGTTCCTGCATAGAAGTGAACGATGCATTTAACATTATTTGAACCACCAGGATATGCACATGACATACATAATGGTTTTACTCAGATATTAATAAATGCCTAATAATAAATGAAAAACGTTATGAATACAAAAGGAAATTGAAGCTACAGAATTCTTGCAAAAATTGGTATGTATGACTTCTGTGAATAAAGAATTAAACTTGATTCAATCCAGAATTTATACTAGGAGCAAAATGAACAAAGTATTGCGGTGCGAAGGTTTTGTTACCCCTCTAGCAAAAATTAATGAGAACAAAAGAACAAATAATACAAAGTACTGGATTCAGGATTTTCATTGACGCCGTCACACATCGAGAATGTCTGTATGAGCACCATCATTTTTCGTGGCACAAAATGATGCGGCACTGTGTCCTGAATGATATTTTACGAAGCTGTGCATTGTTGCAAAGGCTCTCTGAACAACGTCCTTCAACTGATGGGTATTCTGGTATCGTTCATGTGAAACTTTCTCCTTGATAATACCCCACAGAGCGTTGAAAAAAAAATTATATTATGTAAGGGGTGACAATACTTTCGGACCACACTGTAGATCTTCATGGGTGTAGAAGTGATACATATCTTTAAAAAAAAATTTAACAGAAATAGATTTTTTGAAGGAAAAATTTTACCAGAAATAGATTAAAAAAAAAAATATTACCAACAATAAAAATTGTCGGCATTAAATAACCCATTGAGATTGATATGCCGTAAAAGCAAAACAAACCAAATCCCTATCAATGCACAAGACGGTCCGAAAGTCTTGTCTCCCACTAGTGAAAAATGAGGACAATAGAAGAACAATTAATACAAAACACATGTACTGGATTCAGTTTATTCACTTTCATTGACTCTCTCACATATCGAGAAGGTCTGTATGAACACCATTTTCATGTCACTAAATGATGTGGCGCCATGTCCTGAATGATATTTTACGAAGCTGTGCTTTGTTCATTGTTGCAAAGGCTCTCCGAATGGCGTCCCTCAACTGTTGAGTATTCTGGTATCGTTCAGGTGAAACTCTTTGCTTGATAATATCCTAGAGAGTATTATCGCAAGATCTGGTCTTTTTTTTTTCTGAAATAGAAAATTATATTATGTAGGGGTAACAAGACTTTCTTACCACCCTGTACGCAAAAATAGAAAAGCTGTACTCGAATATGCACCAGCTGTTGTCCACTAATTTCATAGTTATCAGATCACTTATTCTTTTCGATATGTGACATTTTGTATTCGGCTCGGTATCTATGCTGACAACGCAACTATTTACTAGTCTCTTAATAGTCTGATCGGTTCGATAAGATCAAATTGGCCACTGACTTCAAAGATGACCCACAATCTGTTGTTAAATGAGGCAAGGAGTGGCTTGTCAATTTTAACGCCTCCAAAATGAAATTGTTCTCCCCTTTTTAATCGTCTGAGAGAACCCTTTTTACTTTCCATTAGCATGGCTAATGCTAGCCTCCAGGGAATTAACTCATTGCAACTTCTCGGACTAACGTTTTCCACTGGCATGAAGTGGAAAGAATCAATTGCTGCAGTCTGCAGCGAGAAAAGTTTTTTCACCGTGTCGAACTAGACAATATTTCTCGTCAGAATCTTTTACATATAACTTTGCCATTCGTTCTTGCCTTAAATATTGCTGCAATATCTGGTCTGGGGATCTCTCTATATAATTAGAGATCCTTGAAAAAAAATCCAAATAATCTGCAATGTTATTGGTTCTGACCAGGCATCTTCAGTGACCCCACCGCAATAATGTAGCTTCCCTCTGTCGTTTCTATAAATACTTTTATGATAATTGTTCTGATGAACTTTCCTCTTTGGTACCTAGACGTTATCTATTTAAGTGCAATACTAGATTGGCTGCGAGATCTCATCTTACAGTTGAATTGGCTAAATGTAAACGTAGGTTCTATGCTAACAGTTTCTTCAATCACACTTCTTGCTTGTCGAAATCTCTCGACTTCTTGGTTCCCTGTCAATTTTGCATTTAAATTTTTGATGATCAATGTCATTTGTTATCTTGCGTCTTAATTCTAGTTCTTTTATTGTCTTCGCTCCTTAATAGCTTATTTTTCTTATTCTCTAATACTCAGTAACTTTTAGTGGCTTTGTCTTCTTAGGGGCAAAATGATTAAAAAAAGGATTCCTTAGTTGTATTTAACCAAATTGGGACCTTTCAGAATCGCATCCCATATTAAAGTGGGAAGTCAGATTTTACAGGTCTCTATCAGAGATGAAATTTAAATTATTATTACGTTATTCCAAAATTTTAACATATCAGCAGATGGCTATTAATGTTATCAACTGAGCACAAATAGTTATTAAAGAAAAAATTAGTAATTAATGTATAATATCCATAACTACATGTACAAGTATATCGTTTTTTATAAAAGTTTTAAAAAAATAACCATAAATACGTAAATTTTCGAAAATTCCTATTCTATTTGTGCTATGTTATAATGCTTATTACCTAAACAATAATTATACTGAATTATTTTTTAAGCATTAAAGTATATTTAATCACATCTCCCTAATAGCTGTCGCGACCTGTAAACAGATTCTATTTACCAACTATTTTAAGATAGTGAACATTGAAAAAAAAAAAAAGAAGAATCACTGAAGTCTACCAAATAGTCAAATTTGTCCTGAAATTATAAGTTAAAAAATATTTCTGTCTGTACGAACGAATTCATTCTGTTGTCTTGCATGTTGAGGAAACCTTTTCTCGGTCACTCCGCATTAAATAACGTTAAACAAAAATTATTGTAAGAGGTTGCTTCGGATTAATTTTAAGTGTTTTATGCTCGTTTCACACCGACTCAACCGTTTACTATCCAGCTTCCCTCTTGTGAACTGTCTAATCTTGCTTTGAGAGGTGGGGGCATGAGTCCGGACCAAATGCGTTCTCATCCTGGGTAAGACGATAAACTACGTCCAACAGCAAGGCCTCTGATCAGGAGGTTTTGAGGAGCGTGCAACTACCTCTTAATTGCTGGTGTTCCCAGATCCACCCTGACCCGGGTTGGTAGCACCTGTTAGGGTCCTAGCTATGGGTGAATAATTTACCCAAAACTGGGATCAAAACACTATGAAAGTGTAAAAATACCAGCAAAACAATTTTGAAAATAAAAATATTAGGAATAATATATTTTTGAAAAATGAAAATTAAGGTTTATGTGCCACAAAACAATACAATGCGGTTTTATGACCTCTGCATTTATTTTATTTTATTTTTTTCTTGTTTCGTTTGCACATTGCTTCTTATTTTGAGTTTGATTTGGGGGGTGCATTTTTGTTTTTCAACAATTAATTTGAAATTGCCTGCTAGACAAGATTATCGCTTCACCTAGCCGGCATATTACGATCGAAGAGAATATTAATGACTAGTTGGGAACGTGAAAAGTCTTCAGTTTGACACATTTCCTGAAATTATAATTTTAATGATAAAACATCGGAATACTTTATTTCTCTCAAATTTGGTCGTGACAGGAATTTTGC
Organism: Acanthosepion pharaonis; assembly: GCA_903632075.3. Lineage (NCBI taxonomy): Eukaryota > Metazoa > Mollusca > Cephalopoda > Sepiida > Sepiidae > Acanthosepion > Acanthosepion pharaonis. The sequence goes on from CAHIKZ030003326.1 coordinate 125,100, forward strand.
AGCTTCTTCTCGTAATTTATGGAATAAAATTAAATTTATTTCGCATACACAAACGGAAATTCCAATAAATTAGATGCAGCAGTGTACTGGAAGGTTTAGTCCAATACAACCTGTACAAATGAATGAAAGTGGTAGTGTATCTACAATAGTCATGAAACTGATACAGATCTTGTGTGAAGGAGACAATATATAGCGATGAACCGAACTTGCTGAGTCGATATCGTGCAAGCTGGTAGTGAGATTATATATATATATATATATATATATATATATACACATTTTTTAATAAACAGATTATTTTCACCTGCCTTTATTCTCGCTGTTTTCTTATCACGAGTCGCGTAACCCGAAGGGCCTTAGGTGCGCCTCGTGTAATGTAGCTGTAACACCAGTCGGGGGTGTCTACAGCAAAATAGGCAGACAAAGCCCATTCCACTGCAGACTTGTTTTAAATCCATTGCTGCCCTTCTCCTAGATTGGTTACTATTTAACCCATAGCTTGTAGAAGAGACGGATTCATGACTTTCTCAGATGGTTTTGTTGCGAAAGTGAACACGCCTAGCCTCGAAGAGAACACCTTCAGCGCCGATATCCGTTACACTACCCGCGTAGGTTTCCCTGTGGTGATGGTTAATTCCAAAATGTTAACGCACTCAAAACCAGTTGTGTGTGAATGGTACTAAACTGGTTCCAACAACAATTGGCAGACTTTTCAGGCATTCCATTTGATCTTGCATTCATCGACTTTAGACTCACCTTTAACCATGCAAAAGACCTGTTGCAGCCTTCACTAAATTCCTTTAAAAAAAAAAAAAAAAAACTAACAAGCACAATATTAATTACGGAAACGACCCTGAAAGGTAACAATTTCAGCACCTCTTAGATCCTATACCATTGTCTCAACCTTTTTTAAGCAACGGCACAGCGAAGCGCACACTTAGCTCCATTTCAAATTACTGGTGCATGAAAGTTCGATAAAATATTGCTAGGAAAAAAAAAAAGAATTTCGGTACAATTAATGTCGTCATGATTTTATACAAATTTCATAGTAATATGCTTTTTAAAAAAGATTTAGAAAATTATTAAATCAAATGCCCAATATTGAATATCGGAAATATTAATTCAATATAACTTTGTTAATTTCGAAATTTTTACAATGTTGAATATAATTATAGGAAAAAAAGGTGAATATTCATTTATTCAAATAAAGGAAAAGTTTAAAAAGTTAAAATAAAATAATTTTTTAAAATGAATATTATAAACAAAATATTTAAAATAACATAATGGAAAAATAGTGAAAAGAATTATTTTGAAAAAATGTTTAATACTTATTCAAATACTAACGCTATACCATTACTACACACACACACACAATGACAATATTTCGCGGCTCACTGGTGTGCCGCAGCACGGTGGTTGAGAACCACTGCACTATACCGTATTTTGTAGTTATTCTAGCGAAGGGAGTATACAGCTTCTATTAAGTTTTCTTTTTCTTTCTCTTTCTCTTTCTTTCTTTCTTTCTCTTTCTTTCTTTCTTTCTTTCTTTCTTTTCTTTCTCTCTTTCTTTTTTTCTTTCTCTCTCTTTCTTTTTCTTTCTCTCTCTTTCTTTTTCTTTCTCTCTCTTTCTTTTGTCTATTCGGTTATTAAAATTGTTTGTTTTGAAATGGATTGTTCTACAAGTTAATTTCCTCCGAGAAATCACTTTGTTTGTTTTTATTTTTATTTATTTATTAATATTTTTTTTTTTTTTTTTTTTTTTTTTTTTTGGGCTTTATTTCAGCATTTTGATAAGTTATTTTTCCTAATTAATTATAACGCAAAATCTGTCTTTCCAGAATTTATTAGACACAACACCGCATTGGCTAAAGGTTTATTCCATATCACCGAATTCCTGTGGACAAGTCCTTCGTCTCGAGTGTCAACTACCATTCAGCAAATTCCAAACGGTCGGGTACAAGCTGCTCTCTTTTGGCAAAAATCTGTGAAAGAACACGGGCCACGTTCTGTCTACAAGGTTCTCTGGCGCATGCTCAGTTGCCATGTATACCAAAATCTTGAACCTTGCTATTTACATGATCATTATAACGTCACGCTGGTATCTGTGTTAAAGAATGTACAGGTATGTCTTTTATTTGTCAGTAATATTTTTCTCAAGTGCTGTATTCTTTCAGGACATGGCCGATCATGGCTCTCTACAACTACGAGTCTTTTAATCTCAGTAACTTTTCACCCATCACTCTTTTGTCCATGTACTTTATTCACACAAACTCGTTAAGTAGGTTGCTCGATGTTTCCTCACACTTCTACCTTTAATATGTCCTGTGTCTTTAATTCTCTAGGCCTTCTTTCCTCGTTTTCCAGAAATTTCAGTTCTTTCTTATTTCAAATTTTATTTTTCCTATTTTCTTTGTTACTCACCCAATATCTAAAAATGTATGCTCGATTTGGTTTATAATTCAAAGGCACTGGACGTTATGTCTGCTTCGTAAATTTCAATACAAATTACGCGAAACTGCTTTTCAATTTTTATCATTTACTTTAATTCGCTATCGGAATCCTAGATATCATAGGTAAGTGTTATGCTTGATGTTTTTAGAGGGGGTTGTGAACACTGCTAGCGAGGCGGCTACGTTTACACTGTAACAGCAGGATGAAAACTGGCGCGATCCAGCTAAAACTTCGATCACGTGACCACAATAGTACCAACTATAAGCTCGCATGAGCAGAAGGCACTGTGAGAAACAGATGTGTTATTGCAAAAGTGGGGATAATTTTTAACTTAGCATAGCAAAAAAAAAGGATTACAAATCACTTGACGTGATAAACTACCTAATTCGGCATGAAATGACCCATAAGATTGATGTGCTGATAAACAATATCCTACCTTCAGAGATTTAAAGGTGCTATACACTAAGCTTTGTAGGACACTTAGGGAGTGTTCGCTTACTATGAAAATTAGCTTTTGAAATCCCTTTATTTGGGCCCGAACCCTGGGCATTAGAGCTAGTGATGAAATACGCAGTTATCCAAGGAAGACTTTACTTCAAACATTTTCCTATATCGTTTCTTCTTTTCTTTCTGGTTATTTTCTATTTTCCTTTCATTCTCTTTTATGTGCCGTGTTCCGTTAGGGCGTTGACGAGCATGGCTCTCCGCAACGTCCTCTCCTTTTTAGCTCTTGGTAACGTTTGTCTTTTCATCTTCACTTTTTTCCGATCCATTTATATAATCTCATTATGTAGGTTATTCGCTGCTTTCCTCTCATACTTGTCTTCAGTATATCCTATGAGTGTCAAATTTTCCAAGCCCACTTTCCTCTATGTATCTGATTCTAAATATGAAGCGTCCTTTTTGTGTACATTTTCCTTAAAATTTCATGGTTACTCAGTTCAGTCAATGATATTCTCAGCATCCTTCTGTAGAAACATACCTGTTGCTTTACGTCTCTACATCTGTGAAAGTAGAGGATTGATATTACGTAACATTACTTTCGCTCCTAAAAAAATTATTCGGACATATTTATCATATAAACATTCATTTTTTTTTTCTTTAAAAGAAAAAAATGGTTCAAGATCCACCAGACACTTTACAGAAATTTAAAGTTAAGTAACGTCGAGCCTGGTCACTATCTAGTGGGTGACCGCTTGGTAATACCAGGCGTGAATGTACGGGTGGTGTAATGTATAACGGCCCGGAATATGAAATCGGAGGGTGGAATTCCAATTCCAGTAGAGTTCGATATATTTTACTTACGTTCAAATGCCCTTAAGGAAATGTTAATCCGCCCCATCCCACCCCAGTTATGGGTTAATTAGAATTTGTATCAATAAATAATTATCTCCATAAATATTCTTACAATATAAAAAATTAAAGATTTTCTGGCCTTTGAATAACCAGAAAAAGGTTAAACTGTCAAAAAAGAAAGAAAAAAAAAACAAATAAATCCAGACATTGTTAATTTAAGCGCAAAAATTTTCAATGTTTCCATACTTGAGAGAATTAGCTTCCTCCACCAGCAACAAAAAGTGCTAACAAATCTGGTTAATTTTAAGAATGTTTACAAATGAATAGGAAATAGTGGAGAACTATGATCGTCTACATCCTGAAAGGAGACAAGTCATAAAAGTTTTATATAACAATTTCTAATAGCTAATATAGACTCAGATAGTGTTATATAAGGGTTCAAATCTCTCATTTAACAGTGTCAAAGTTGTGCATGTACCGCACGCCATCACTGTATATTTTACTAAAATATCCATGAAAGAACTTTAACGTTATACACAAGGCCATTCATTCATTTTATGTGCCATGTCCTTTCAGGGCGTAGTCGATCATGGCTCTCCACCTCCCTCTATCCCTTGCAGCTCTCAACAAGTTCCTTCCCTCTGCTTTCTCCCCCAGACCACGTTCTCTCATCCACTTTCCCACCAGGTATGTCATGTGTTGTTTTCCCTTGTCTCTTTCCCTCTATTCGTCCCGTGAGTATCAGATTCTCCAGGCCCTCCTTTCTTCTTTCTTTTTATGTGTCATGTCCTTTTAGGACATAGGCGATCATGGATCTCCACCTCCCTCTATCCCTTGCAGCTCTCAACAAGTCCCTTCCCTCTGCTTCCTCCCCCAGACCATGTTCTGTCATCCACTTGCTTAAGTCCGCCAGGTATGTCACGCAGTTTTCCATTCTCGCTTTCCCTCTATTCGACCCGTGAGTATCAGATTCTCCAGGCCCTCCTTCTTCATTATATGTCCAAGAAACTTCAGCTGCCTCTTCCTGATATTAAGTATAAGCCTCCTTATTGTTTGCCAGCTCTCTAAGACCTTATCCTTGTTCACACGCTCGGTCGATGATATCCTTAGCATCCTTCAGTAGAACCACATCTCTGTCGCCTCTAGTCTCTTCATCTTTGAGGAAATCGTCCAGCATTCGCTGGTGTAAAGTCGGACAAATGTCACGTTTCGAGACTTGCATATTATATTCTTGAAGTTGGACATTTTCGAGGCAGCCAGAGTTGAAGTTTAAAAAATAAGAAATCGAAATGTTTACTTTCAAAATTTAGTTACTCCGATTTTCTCAATCCAATTGCCAGCACCCTTACAGCTTCGGGGTGGAGAGAGAGGGGCTTACATGAATAAACAAACACGCCTCTCCGGGAAAAGCGTGTTTTGCTAACAGTATTCGCTTTTAAAGACATGTGAAATTGGCACGTCTGATGTCTTCGCTTTTCCGGGGTCTTTTACTCAGGTGTGATCGCACGTAACTTTCTACACGGTACGCTGAGGCGTTATGCGAGCTCCCAGGTGTATGTTATTATTTTTGAAAGTTTCTTCTCGCCAAGAAGAAAAAGAAACGTGAACTGACGCGAGAAGTGATGAATACCAATGCCGATAGCTCTGCGAGTAAGCAAGGTTGACGGCTGCTTTTAGTACATCTCGTTTTTCATTTAATCGCTGTTGTCTTGTTTTGGCTAACGAACGGTACAACCGTTTCGGATTAGACAGAGGGCTATCAAATGAGTTCATTTGATTATTCTGGTTGCCTCTCGGGAACATACAACCGCGACCTACGGTCAATGTTTCACGAACTCGACACCTTCACCAAGCAATTCGAGTTTACGTCGGTGTGAACAACAACTTTGAGTGACTGTATATGCAACAAAAGAAAGGTAGTTTAAATATCGCCACGACGAGAAAAGAAAGGACCAATATAAGTATTAAGTTAGAATCCATGAAAAGAGTACTGAACTGTTATGCGATGTCTGTCCTCCTATATGGTGGTGAATGCTCGACACTCACCTCGCAGATTAAAAGACTTGAAGCAACAGACATGTGATTCTACTGAAGGATGCTGAGAATACCATGTACTGAAAAGGAGCAAGGACATTTTTAGAGAAAATGAAACAAAATATATTTATCATATATAATATATATACTTATAATGGAAGGGACTAGTGACATTTTTACCTCACATAATGACAAAACATTTCTATTCACTATAATTAATATAACTATATACATTATCTCTATATATTTCTGAGATGAGGTATTATTAGGTACCTCCACGAAATCGCTAAAAAAAGAGCATAGCTTGATGAAAAAGACGTCAACCTTGCCGAAAACTAAATTTTATTGTCTAAATGCTTATGTTATTATTAAGAGGAAAGACCAAAGTTTTTTTTTAATTATTTTTAAAAAAATTTTCTTTCTTTTTAGAACATTCTAAATTTTGATTAAAAAAAAAACTTTTTTCTATTTGTATCAGCGGAACTAGTAAATAGCAATTTTTAGCACGTTTTTTTTTGGTATGACACACATTAATTTGAAAAATCGTGCAAAAATAGAAATAATTATCGGATGTTAATGAAACTTTCAGGAACTATTCACAGATGATCGAAATTATTATAAATATGTTTTTTTTATGAAAGTCATGGTAGAAATATTTTTTTTAAATATTTATTACCCCCCATAACTAATTTTATGAAAACGCTAGAAATTTGATCGCATCGGTTTTAGTGATTACAATAATTAAAAGCACAGGGCTTTGAGGAATGCAAATCATGTTTTTTTTGTTTTTAATGGGATACGCAGTACCTGAAAATCAGCTCTGAATTGTAACATACAAAACTCAATAAAACAAAGATATTATTTAATTTCAAATGCTTTTATTTGCTTTTAGTTGTTTTTATGAATATGGACAATATTTTCTGAAAGCAAAAAAAAATTTTTTCGATGAAAAATGAATTTTTAATACAATTATTTGTTATTTCATTAATTATAATAGATTTTACATTTAAGTTGTTAAAATATTATAAAATTAGTTAAAACCGCATCGGCGTTCATAAGTGTCCTTATGAGATAGATCTTTTTTAGCGCGTTGTAAATTGTATCATTTTGACTAATCAGAAGATACCCAGTAATTAAGAAATGTAATTTTGTGCTTATAATAGAGCTGTAATTATAAAATATGGAAGACCAACCAGAATATAATTAAGCTGCGTTATTTGAGTTAAGCATTGTTCTCTGCTGTTAAGGCCTTTACTTTTGCGAAACACGTGTGGAGAATTTAATTTGATTTTTCAATTTCAACTGAGAAGGGTACCTATAAGTATCAGTATCATCTTATGAAATTTATATGATCTTATTTTTATATTAATCTCAGTTACGACATTTTCCATAAATGAAATATCAAAATTAATAATAAAATGAATACAAATAACAGTAGAATGTAATAAATGTACATAAAATTATAGTATTTTATGTACAATTCTGATAAAATTTCATAAGAAAGGTACCTATAAATTAATTAGATACCTTTCTTAAGAAATATGAAATTTAATGTCCCTCTTAACAGTTTTATTTTAATTTCTTTACAATATATTTCTCATAAAGCATCATAAACGTAAAGGTGAAAGCTAAGTACAAAAAAAAAAAAAAAATTAGACTGCTGAAAGTTTTCGTTAAAAAATAACAGGGTAAATAATTTGTTCACGTAAATGTAAATTACTTCACTTTTCTCCTTCCGTAGAACAAATTAGCCTCATGGAATTCGTAAATATATCATTCATCACATGTCAAGAGACGCGAAAGTTTATGACCTGCTTTGTTTTATTTTCAAATTACATCTTTTTGGCATAAAAAGCTAAGTTAAGTTTGGTTCAAAATATTTTAAATAAACATTATAATTTCTGATTTTCTTAAAATAAGTTTGAAAAAATGATAATTGATATTTAAAAAATTTCAAAGTCAGATTTCCAGTTTTTTTTTTAAAATGGAAAAAAATGGTCAATTTTGCTGACTCAAAAAACTAGATTTTTAGCGAAAATTTCGGACGTGCTAGGAACGATTAAAAATGGAAAAAATACCCCAAAAATACTTTTGACCTTTCCTCTTAATAATAACAAACATTTAGACGATAAAATTTTGTTTTCGTCAAGTTTGGCGTCTTTTTCATCATGCTATGCTCTTTTTTTAGCGATCTCGTGGAGGTACCTTGGTATTATGTACACTATTTACATTTTTCGGGCTATCGTCCTCATCTTTCTTACCATATTTATCACAACGTTTCGGTCGTTGTACGCTCCGGCTTTCTTCAGGTGGTTGGAATGTTGAACTTTCGCTCGTTGGGGTACTGTTCTAATTCCACGTGCCATATCTAATAGATGTCAGTTATCAGTTATCTCCTGTTAATTCCCCTCTCCAAGTTCTCCACCGCCTTAACCAGGTATTGAACTCACAACTCTTTGTATCCTGCCATTGGCTCTAACTAACGCCTTTATCCACTGTGACATGTGTTATATATATATATATATATATATATTATAGGTAATGTTTCCCTCACTCCCAGTTGTATACATAGTGATAATAATTTTTATTTAACGAGACGTTAAACTCAAGTTTTATTAAACTAACTTGTAGAGGAGTCGTCGTTTCGTTTTTACTAGCTGATGGTTTGTGGATAAATGATTTGTAAATAGTTATTTCATACGAACTAGCCGTTTGTTCGTAACCATTAGGAATATTTTTATTCATTGTTGTAATTTTTTCCTTCGTGCGTGTGTGTGCGCGCGCGATATAAGCGCAGACAGGGTTTACCAAGAAAAGAATAGTCCATAAATTTCCCTTTCTTGAACCGGGAAGAAAAGCAAACATACCACAGCCCGTGCATTGTTGTCCTGGTAATGAAACTGGCGCCAAACTCAGGCTAGAGCATAGAAGACTAATATTAGGTTGGTGCAAAAATAATGACGTAATAATGTCGTTTTTAACGTCAAAAACGACATTATTACGTCATTATTTTTGCACCAACCTCCATTGGCTAGAGGTAACGTGACCAAACGTATAAAAATACGGTACCACACAACGGTCAAATATACCAACATCAAAATGGAGGCGAGTTTTTTAAAAGCATGTTCCTGGGGAGGGAATCAGTTTGATCAGCTCTGATTGGGGCGTTTGAGAGGGAGAATACGATGTTGAGAGACCTGAAATTTTCGTGAAACCCAGGAAAATCACATCGCTGTCGACGACTCCCTCCTGTTTATCGAAGAGACGTATTTTGCGAAATATACAGACCACTTTTTGTTATTTTTCATTTATTTTGTTTTAAACGTTATTTTTTATGTATACTCATATTCGAGTAGAAACCCTGTTTTTGTATTCGAAACTTATGGGGAACCGTCATTGGATCTGACGTGTCTAACCGTTCGGCCACGTAGGAGTTATGGCCAAACAAATCCTGAATACTGCCTTTTGAACACACGTTCTCCGGATTCTCGAATACCCGCCGAGGGACGGATATTTTTCTCACAAGATTTCTCTAATTTTCAGGCCAGTAACTGTAGTTCGATTAAAAAATGTTTAACATTTTTTAATTAAACATTTTTAGATTAAATATTATTTATTTTAAGTTGTATTATTATAATTCCACTTGTCCCTCTCTTAACACGACCGTTACGCCCTACCGGTACCTAATAATAAACTATTCCTTTTTATCGTGTAGAAAGTCATATCCGACGCTACTTGGTTTCAGTGAGAAAATAACAAAGAAAGTGAATATGGAATTATTTAATGTCCGTTTCAGTGAAATGAAAAACTTGCCAATTACAAATATTTTCCTTTGTACTCCCTTACTTCTTAACGACCAAAAGTCATATTTGTGGCTGTTGTAATATATTTCGTTAAAGTCAAGCTCAAATGACTTGTAAATAGTTATTTCATACAAACCAGCCGTTTGTTCGTAACCATTAGGAATATTTTTATTATTGTAATTTTTCCTTTGTGCGTGTGTGCGCGCGATATAAGTGCAGACAGGGTTTACCAAGAAAAGAATAGTCCATAAATTTCCCGTTCTTGAACCAGGAAGAAAAAAATAAACATACCACAGCCCGTGCATTGTTGTCCTGGTAATGAAATTGGCGCCAAACTCTGGCTAGAGCATAGCTAAAACTGCCGTTGCTCATATGTTCAGTTCATGATATTCTAAGCATCCTTCAGTAGAATCACATATCTGTTGCTTCAAGTCTCTTAATCTGCGAGGAGATTGTCGAGCATTCACTACCATATAGAAGGGCAGACATCGCGTAACAATTCAGTACTCCTTTCTTTGTTTCTAACTAAGTTTTTTTCTGTTTCTTAATACTTATATTGATCCTTTCTATTCTATCGATGCGATAAGGGAATTTCTACGTATATTTTATTATCTTAAAACTTATGAGCTTATTCAATCCTTAAGTATTAAGATTCAGAGAATTTAAATAGGAAAACCGTGAAATTTGAACGTGTCTTTCTAATTATTATTAATAAACAAAATGACTGACATAACACTTCCATTATTTTGCAACATTTAAGGAAAAGCGCGATTTAAGAAAAGACATAACTTGAAGACATCCTGTGAAATACTGTTATGTACTTGGAGAAGATCTAATGGCCACAGATATGATCTTCGACACAATATGACATCAATAGAACTTATGGAATATTTTATGACGAACTACTGTAATTTCGAACATGTAAAAGGTACGCATTCTGAAATATCCAGACCCTTAATACGCATACATGAAGATAATTACATATGCAAATTACTCACGCCAGACCCGTGAGAAGGTAGATGAACAAAATAAGTTCCATAAGATTTATACTAAGCAATTTAATCGTTCTTACTAACTAATCAACTGACGGAAAATTCCAAGATGAACATGCTCCTCCTCATCATGTTATTCGCATTCACCCTGGCTGCGACTCTTTTTCGACGAGTTGATAATCAGTAAAGTCGTTTTTCTCAAGATAGGCTATGTTTGTACAAGGAGGGTACTTTTTTTTATATTTTTAATACTTGGTGTAATTTTTTTAAATATCCTAATGCTATACTATGAAAATGTTAAATAATTTTCTTAAATTTCGAAACGTTGTTTTAATATTTTCGTACAAAACATTTATCTAATTGTATAACAAATTTTAGGTATGTAGAATCATATTTCCCAATGCCATGTTCACATCGACAGTGTCTTATATGTTCGTAAATTTAAGCGGGATTTCCTGAGTTATATATTTAGCTGTCCCCCCCCCACGAGGGGTCGCATGTGGCACAAGGCCGAGTTTTACGTGGTCACACGAGCCCGTAGGCCCGGCCAAAAATATAGCCTTCGACCCGCCTAGGCGGGTTCGAGAGCTGTCATAACCTCCCCGAACGAAACCTTGCCCTTCGGCAAAGCTTCGTCCGGGTTCCTCTCTAATAATGCAGAGAGTTGGACAGACGGCGGTTGCTGTAAGGTTGATTTCCTGAGTTATCAAACAATGGATACTTTTTTCTTTGGCGATAGAAAGCAACTAACATTTGATTTGATTTTTTTTTTTTTTTTTATAATCCTTTTACCGCAAACAAGACAACCACGAAAACACAAATGGCTACGGAGTGTGAGTGAATATGAGGAAAAAGAAAAGGACGATTAAGGAGACAGATCAATAAAAAAAAACAATAATTAAGATCGACAATTCATTTAAATTTATGAAGGTCAAAATCGACTGGGAAGCAAGAAGACGGAAGAGTTCCACTTATAGTTACGTGTAGCCATTCCAACGTTAAAATGATAAGACCTTACCGCAAATCTCGTACTGCGCTTGATTTCATAAAGTCAAGGCGATCTAGAGGAATGTAATATTAATTTAGCAAATGCAAAATATGTAGCCCAAGGCCAGATGGGGGATGGTTGGTTTTAAATCTGTCTTATATTAAATTTAGCTAACCACAATTACTGACCGAAACATACAACAGTATTCCTTATACCAAAACACGTCCTTACCATTCTTACTAGAGCCACCATAATACACCAAAGTCTCTATGAAGTCCTAAGTAGTTCCCACCTCTACAATTTGTCTGGGGAGGGGGGGAATAAAAATAACATTTAAAAATGAAACCCAATTAATATTTACAATGGTTACAATTTATAAGAAAAAATAAACAAAATATCAGGAAAGTTTATCAGAATAATTACCCTGAAAGTATTTATAGAAAATTTGGGCTACCTCGAGGCGGTGTAATGGTTAGCAAGCTTGTTGCGCTAGAATATTTACGACTGAGTACCGAGTTCAATCCACACGGGGTGCCCCATACTTTCGGCCTTGTGCCACATCTAAGCTACGCTTAGAAAATCAATTTATAAAAAAGTTACCGGGAAGCTTCGTCACGACTGTGAGGAAAGTGATTGAAACTGGGTTGCCAGGTCGGTATCTCTATAACATTGCAGATATTTCTTTGGATTTTATCAAGAAATAAATATATAGCAAGACCACCAGACAAGAAATGGTAGCAATATTCAAAGCCAGGATGAATGGTAGACTTGTTGTCTGACAGATACTAGCTGGGATCTCTTCTAGCTAGACGGTCGAACTCTCTGCCCGAAGGCAGAGAGGAACCCGGACGAGGCTCCGCCGAAGGGCAGTCTCTCATTCGGGGAGGTAGACTGCTCCTGAACCTGTTTATACGGGTTCAAAAGGGAATAATTTTGGCCGAGCCTACGGGCTCGGAGAACCCACGTTAAACCGGCCTTGTGCCACATGCAAACCTCGTGGGGGGGTAGCTAAATATACTAACATGATACAGTGAACAAACTTTCCTAACTGCAGGCCTAACAACTGATTCAACATAATCCTTCCTCTTGATGTCATGCTTTTAGGGCTTTACTTGTTTACCATATTGTGAGCATTTCTTTTCTTTTTAATCGATTGCTATATTCAAGGAAACTTTTGTTTATCTGTCAATTGCTTTCCACGTTTTTCTTTTCGCACGTGCCTGGATGACAATCTTTTAAAGTCGCTCGGGCATTAAAACGTTGCCAAGCAATCTCGTCTCGACATCAGGCCAAAATGGCGGAGGCTGTAACGTAAATGAACGGATAAAAATTCTATTTCTGACCGGAGACTCTTGCCAAACATGGTATTTCTTATTAAGCTTTTCCTATATTCATATCTTACTTCAAGTCCATCCGACTTAAATCTGTTCCGGAATCTCGATACCTAATTACCGACTAAATGGTCGAATGATTTGATCTGTTTTATTTTGTCATGCAATTCTCTATTTTGGGGGGGCAGAATAAGAAATTTCATCTCTTGAAATGTATTTGATCTGTTATCTTCTCCGACCGCCACACAATACTTATCCTCATCATCTGCCTATAGACTGGAAGTGCAGCTTACTGATATCTGCAGAGTTGACAACATTGCCAGAATAATCAATTCAATATTAGCATTGTAGCTGGTTTCAACTTCAAGTTGAGAATACGAATAAATTTCTCCCTTTGTCTTTCTTTCTCGTCTTCAGTTTCTTATTCCTCCTCGTTTTTAGCGTTTGACCTGGATCTTTCCCTTGCAACAATAATTAAAGGACTTACGGACATATCGTGTTGATAACATTGGTTCCCCTACGATCACCGAATTTAAGCAACGCCGAAGCTGGCCAGTACTTAGATGGTGTCGGGATTTCAAGTCCAACTGTTTGGAAAAGGGGAAGGTAGAAAAACTATAATGGCAACTATTAGCATTTAAAGCGAAACTCTGTACAGAAAGAAAGAAATGATAACGAATTCTTACTTGTAATTGGCGTAATCTCGCGCTGGCAATCGTTTGTGTCAAATTGCAACAAAAACACTATATGTTGAGTGTAAATCTCCTAGTAGAAGTAACGATAGAAAATAGTTAGGATTCTTATTGACAGTTTCGGTAACACGTCCAGTCAGCTTAGTAAGAGAGAGAACAAGGTCGTAACGAAGGAAGAAAAAATTTTATTAGGTTGGTGCAAAAATAATGACGTAATAATGTCGTTTTGTGACGTATTTTTTAACCTCAAAAAACGACATTATTACGTCATTATTTTTGCACCAACCTAATAGCCTTTTCAATATCTCTTCGAACACAGGCAAATTTTGACTCCCCTTCAATCAGATGGGATCGACTGGAACTCATTTCAATAAATTTTCTGTGAAGACGAAATATTTTCCATTATATTTTCTTCACAAGATTACAGTTAAATCCCCTCATTTCCCCACTTCCATTAGTTTCGCTAAGGTAAGTGCACAAAGTTTCTACAATGGGTGACCTCTTGGGAATACCAGGCATTGTTAGCTTGAATGTGCAGGTGGTGTAATAGATAGGTACCTCCATAAGATCGCTAAAAAGAAGAGCATAGCATGATGAAAAAGACGCAAAACTTGACGAAAACATAATTTTATTGTCTAAATGCTTATGTTATTAAGAGGAAAGACCTTTTTTTTTTTTTTTTTTCAATTATTTTTTAAAATTTTTCCTTTTTAGAACATTTAGAACACTTTTTTGTATGACACATTAATTTGGAAAATCTTGCAAAAATAAAAAAAATAATTGTTGGATGTTAATGAAACTTTCAGAAACTATTCACAGATGATCGAAATTATTATAAATGTTTTTTTTTTATTAAAGTCATGGCAGAAATATTTTTTTTAAATATTTATTACCCCCCCCCAACTTATTTTATGAAAACGCTAGAAATTCGATAGCAACGTTTAGTGATAACAATAGTTAAAAGCACAAGGCTTTGAGAAATGCAAATCATGTTTTTTTTTTTTTTTATTTTTTTAATTGGTCCTCCCCTTACCTGAAAATCAGCTCTGAATTGTAACATACAAAACTCAATAAAACAAAGATATTATTTAATTTCAAATGCTTTTATTTGGTTTTAGTTGTTTTTATGAATATAGACAATATTTTCTGAAAGCAAAAGCTTTTTTCGATGAAAAATGAATTTTTAATACATTTATTTGTTATTTCTTTAATTATAATCGATTTTTACATTTAAGTTGTTAAAATATTATAAAATTAGTTAAAAGCCACATCGGGTTTCCTAAGTGTCCTTATGAGATAGATCTTTTTTTTAGCGCGTTGTAAATTGTATCATTTTGACTAATCAGAAGATCCGCAGTAATTAAAAAATGTAATTTTGTGTTTATAATCGGGCTGTAATTATAAAGTACGGAAGACCAACCAGAATACAATTAAGTTGCGTTATTTGAGCATTGTTCTCTGCTGTTAAGGCCTTTACTTTTGCGAAACACGTGTGGAGAAGTTAATTTGATTTTTCAATTTCAGCTGAGAAGGGTACATTTTTCCATAAATGAAATATCAAAATTAATAATGAAATGAATGGAAATACAAATAACACAGTAAAATGTAATAAATGTACATAAAATTATAGTATTTTATGTACACTTCTGATAAAATTTCATAAGAAAGGTACCTATAAATTAATTAGATATGTTTCTTATGAAATTTAATCTCACTTTTAAGTCATATTTTAATTTCTTTAGAATATATTTTTCATAAAGCATCTGAAACGTAAAGGTGAAAGCTAAGTACAAAAAAAAATAAGAGCGCTGAAAGTTTTCCTTTTAAAAATAACGAGGTAAATAATGTTTTCACTTAAATCTAAATAACTTCACTTTTCGCCTTCCGTAGAACAAATTATGATCACGTAATCCGTAAATACGTCATACAACACCCCCTGTCAAGTGACGCGAACTGTTATGACCTGCTTTGATTTATTTTCAAATTACATATTTTCGGCGCACAAGCTAAGTTAACCTTGGTTCAAAATATTTTAAATAAACATAATTTCTGATTTTCTTAAAATAAGTTTTGAAAAAAAAATAATTGATTTTTAAAAGAATTTCAAAGTGAGATTTTCATTTTTTTTATAAAATGGAAAAAATGGATGCGATGATTGATTATCTGTCAATTTTGCTGACTCAAAAAAACAAGATTTTTAACGAAAATTTCAGACGTGTTCGGAACGATTAAACAATGTAAAAAAATACCCCCAAAATACTTGTTAATAATATGAACATTTAGGCGATAAAATTTTGTTTTCGTCAAGTTTGGCGTCTTTTTCATCATCCTATGCTCTTTTTTTAGCGATCTCATGGAGGTACCTATGTAATAGACAATCGCTTTGAATTGTTAATCGGAGAGCCGAGTTCCAATTCTCACTAGGTTCGCTATATTCCCTTATAAGCAAATAACCTTGGGAAATGTATGAACCCGCCTTTTCCCCCTAGGCTATGGGTTAATTAGTAAGAAAAGTAGAAATTGTTTATCGTTTTATATTATTGATAGTTTTGTTAAAATTGTTGAAGAGTAGAATTAAAAAAAAAAAACTGCTTCGACTTTAACATTACACGCAGCTTGATGTCTTCAACACAGGAATATTTTATGTTCTAAGAACAATCCTTCATAATTTTCTGCAGACAGGGGCTATATAATCAAATAGTTAATATAGGATTATTTTCTTCATAGACCTATAATAAAATACGTTTTTTTAAGTTTATAATAAAATACTGAATTTTTTTGTATAAACCTCGGATTTTTTTTTTATTAAAGCTAGTACAATATCGAATCTTGTTTTAATGAATCTAATACAATGCAGGACTTATATATATGCACCGTACTTATTGGAAAGCGAACGGTCCGTGCGTTGATACTGCGACTTGCGAAAAAAGTTCGCCAAACAAAAGGATCCAACATTGAATACAGCGACCAAGTGTGTGCGCATGCACGCAACGAGACATGGATACGCATATATGCCCAGTCCCACACTGATCATATGTTTGTACGAGCTATAATGTGTGAACGTGCGTGTATGTATGCTGCGCACGTATCAGTGGCGTTCCGACGACAATTTTTTCCTCCCGCTATCATAAAACACCGATATACGCAACCATAAACAAATGCAAAATTTAAAAATTAATCAGTTTGTCTGCCGATCGCAAATAGCGTGAAACCCAGGATCAGAAACTCGCATCAATCCAACTAATATATCTATATATATGCAGGGTGACCCCAAAAAATGGGAACATTTTAACACTCCAATAAAACCAAGTGTAATGGAAGAAAAATATTTTATTCATAGTAATTGAAACCTTAAAACACGCCATTTAAGAAACAATGGTGGAATTTTCATTTTTTAAAAATTACGTCCTGTACATGGCGTCCTCCTGTGCGAATACATTCTTGAAATCTGCTGTTGAGATTCCTCATTGACTGCTGCTAACGCACGCTGTTGTCCGTTCCACTGATCCATGGTTACTAAAATGGCGAAATGTTTACTTGCTCAATGTCACTGTCTCGCAGTGTTGCCACTTGCTCATGTCTGGCAATACGCACTTCAAAAGTTCCCGTTTTTTGGGGGGTCACCCTGTATAAATTTTCACAACGAATACATAGGAAAAACCTCAACGTATTTAAACAAAAGATTATATGAACATAAAAGAGATCTTTTACAAAAGAACACACTGAATGCAGTAATTTGTTTGACTATAATTTTTTTTTTTTTTTTTTTTTAAACAAAGGCTATTCTAATTAAATGAGAATGCAATTTACGGAGACTAAAATGTTTAGGAAGTGACTTAGTCGTAGATCATCTTCAGTAAATTTACGTCCAGGTTCTTATATTAGCCCTTTCTCGATAGATCTATTATCACAAAGTGGGATATTTAATAACAAAAGTGGAAAAGACGAACAAAATAAAAACTAAATTAAATCGTCTAGACTAGATATCCAAAACACATCAGAAATTAAATTCTATGCCTCCCCTCTCTCCTTCATTAGCATATGTAATCTCATCAGTGTAAAAACAATTTTACTCCGATGAAGTCCTAAAACATTGATAGAATAATAGATATAGTGTCTATTTATTTTTATACTGATCCTTTCCAGTTGTCTAATCAGTTTTTTGATATTAAGATGAAATTCATGAAAAAACGTAGTTCTTGTTAACCCGATATTATTCCAAGATCATCTTCAAATTTATTGTAACTGCGATAAAATCTGCATTCCTCACAGATAACATTATCAAGACGTCGTACACTTTTTTTTGGATACAATTTTTATTGCACAATATCTAAAAACACATTTCTATCCGTCTTCACAATACAAGAAAATGCTTGTTGACAACACCAATATAATACAACTCGAAAATAATAAACAAAAAATTCAAATTCTTGAAGTCTTCTATATCAAAATCAATCAACCAACACTCAACAAAATTTATTACGAATATAGCAACAACATTAAAATGCATATAACATTAATGCCATTTTACATTTCTACCAATTTTTGATCAGTTCTTTTAAATTGAAACGCTTTTTTTAAAAAAAAAAAATCTATAGATACAACAGATAAATTTAAAATTTTAAAATAATTGCAGAGCTCGTTCGCACGTATTTTTGAAAATCACCATCGCAACGAAATGTAGATTTTATCGCAGTTACAATAAGTTTCTCTTTGTAATTTACTCCTGAAGATGATCTTGGAAAAAATCGAAAGTACTCTGGTTAACAAAAACTAAGGCGCCTTCCTTGATGAATTTCATCTTATCAAGAAACTGATTAAAAACTGGAAAGAGCCAGTATAAAAGAAAAAATACACAATAGGTCTATTTTATTCAATGAAATATATATATATATATATATATATATGCGGATTTTTCTAAACATTTTGATACTGAATTTTATGTTGTATTGATTTATTTGAATGTCTTTCAAATATTTTAAACCGGTTTTTAGTAAAATATGCATTAATAAAGGCTTGCTTATCTTTAAACATTTACGCTCTCTTTTCTAATCAATTTTCGGCTCAATATAATTCCCAGCTACCAATAACGAGGTTTTAACAATGACAACTCCTGCAACAAAATAATTCGACATAGAACAGAGATGCACTGTAAGTAATAAATTGCTCCCGGTGAAATCAGCAGTGAGAAAGTATTATGAATTGTTTACAGAAATCTATATTTGGATAAATAATGCTAAGTCTTCGTGCAGGAGAATGAAAGGTGCTGCTCCAGATTCTACAATTTCTACAACTACTGAATATAGGCAAACAGTAAGCGACTATTGGCGCCAGCATCAGCGTAATGGATTCTTGCATTCAAACACAACGATCCAGGCTAACGCAAACGCGCGCAGGGGTTTTGATAACCTACAATAAGATTTCTAGTCTGGCAAAAGGTCAAACATATTCGATCACCAATTTGAGGACGCCAAACTATTTACAAACGATCATTTCCAGGAAGCACGCTTATATATTTTACTAAACATTTTAGTATAATGCTTCTGTAGACATAAATTCTGTAACGATTGTTCTATATGTCATATCTGTTCAGGACAAGGGTGACCATGGCTCTCCACAATTTGCTGTGCTTTGTAGCTCTTAAACCAGGGATGGGCAACCTTTTTTGACCAGTTGGCCGCATGAGATATGGCTCATCGTAAAGTGGGCCGCACTTGTAAAAATTATTCAAGGTACGTTCTCGTTGAAGTTACCTCAGCGATTTTTTACTACAGATGAACATACGCGTAAGCGTCTTTCTCAGAAATTGGTTAACGTTCATATATATATATATATATATATATATATATATATGTTCCGGCGAGTTACTAGACTGGCATCTCGTTCCCACCCTTTCACAGTCGAAGTGTTAAATATAACCGTCTCTCCTACTCAACTAGCTTCTTTTCTCGCACTTATCGTCTGTGGAATTCTTTTCCACTTGCTTGCTATAATCTTCAAATATTCAAGTGTAATGTCAATCGACATCTTCTGATACTTTGATCTTGTTCCTCGCCTCTTTTCTTATACACGCCTCTTTATTCTTATCCTCAATCTTGGGGGCGAATTGCTTAAAAATGTCATGTTCTATGACAGAGAATAAGGAATAGAGAATGCTACCAAATTTCCTCGTAAAATTTGAAAATTGTGAAGACCAGAATATTTCTATAATGCAAGTTTCTGTGTGACTCAACTATCGTGGCTGCATTGTCAGAAAATAATAAATCCTTGGAAAGATGATTAGTCAGTTATGCGTGATACCCGCTTAGGTGATCGTGTATCTTTCGATACATGACTGACGAGGCAGATTTTTTTTTTTCACGCAGTAGGTTGTCATTTCTTTCTGCGTGAGATCAGTTGCCATCCAAAGCTATAGAACTCAGTCTGTCCTGCTATTTACCCATAGCTAGAAGGAGAAGAGAAGGATTCATACCTTTCCCAAAGGTATTAGCACGTAAGTGAATGTAATGGATTCGACTGGAATTCGAACTCGGCTCTCCGATTCCTCAAACAGAACCGCTATCCATTGCTAAAATATACTCTTAGTATATTTTTACGTCTTTTTTGTTTTGTTTGTACAGTAGTACGCGCGGTCAAAATCTAAATTCAATTCTCTTGTCATGCATTTGTTTAATATTTTCGATATATTTTAATACTTATGGGTGTCTTTGCATTTTTCATAAAAGAAATCGATAGTAGGACAATATAAAAAATATTTGTTTATAGACAGTACCAGTTTCTATGTATCTGACGAAATCTTCTTGTTTGAATTTCCTTATATTTCCTCATTCGGACTCTTTTAATAGTCTTTTATGAAACTTTGAGTAGTATCGAGCGGCTAGCATCATATCTTGTATAATTATTCTTAGTATAAATTTTAGCTGTTCTTTTACATCGAATACTATTAACATTCACTAGGCGTTATATATATATATATATATATATATATATATACAACTATATTATATATATATATATATATATATATATAATATAGTTGTATATTCAGGCAGCAACCCTTCCTTTATGCATGTTTCATTAAAAACGACAATGTACTTCGGTTAAGCTTTTTATTTAATTTTTGTTGTGTTCGAACAAGAGCTTTCTTTTCTGGACAAAGAGTGTGTAAGAACTGCCCAAATGTTTTATATTTCCGAGCGCTTTCGGCTATACCTTTAGCCATTATCAAGGATGATTCCATTTTTCAGCTTAATTGAGTGTGTGCGTTGTGTGTCTTATGCCTTAGTGCGTGGTAGGGGTGCTTTTAATTTCCGAATACGGTTAGCACATTGTAGCTTTGTTCGTAGTTAATATTGTTAAGAGTTGGCTTTTTCTATTTTATTATTAAAGCTTCCATTATTTTTAGTCTTATTTTGCAGGTGGATGCAATATTTGTTTTTTACTAGTATGTTTGTAATGGAGTATGGTAAATTTCTGTGATCAGATAGGTGTAACGTAAGACGTCTGGATAAGCATGTAGTTGTGTAACCGATGTAATTATTTATGAGTCTGGTTTGATCAGGAACACAGTTCCTTAAGGGGCATTTGAACTCATAGATAATGTTCGTTCTTTGTAATTTTGACTTAGTTGGTGTGTTGTTATTTTTGAGGATAAGGTTAGCTGTCTTAAATTTTTTATAATAGATAATTTGATTTTTTTTTATTCGGGTCAATTGGAGTAGTATATTTCTTTATAATATGCCTTAGAGAAGATTCGTCTTGTTTGTAATTAATATGCTTTTGGTTTTTGTAATAAATATGTATGTGATTTTGGGGTTTTTATTACTTACTTTGGGGAGAAATAGTCTAATTTGGTAGTCCGTAAAGGTGGTTAGGGAAGTCGTTGTTGATTAGTGTTTGTTTAACATTATTAAGTTCTTTGAGGAAGAGTAGTCGAGAGGATGAATTCTGGTGTGCTCTATTTAGAAAGTTTTTTTTATTACTGCTATTTTGTACCTAAGTGGACATTCGCTTTTGAAGTTATGGTGACACGAGTTTTTGCTGGTGGGTTTTTTGTGTAATGATGTAATGAAAGTGTTATTGCTGTATTCAACGAGAACATCTAAGAATGGAAGTTTGTTTTTGTTTTTTTGTTTTTTTGTTTTGTTTTTTTTTTTTTTTTTTTTTTTAACTAAGTTCATAGGTAAAGTTAAGGACAGAGTTTTTCTCAAATGTGGTCTTAAGTGTATCTATTTCTTTAATGTTATTTGCTAAAATAAAAATATCTACGTAGCGAACATATATTTTCGGTTTACGAACCTGTGTAAATATCGTATTTTCTACGTGAGACCTGTAATAGTTGGAAAAGCATGGACCGAGTGGATTTCCCATACTAACACCATTAGTTTAGGTGTAAATGTTGCCATTATGGTCATAGAATGGAACTTTGGTTGCGCATGCGTGTAGTAATTTTTTTAGGATGGATGGTTTGATGGATGGCGGAGGGATAGAATTATTAGTATAAACTGAGTTGAGGATAATGTCAATAGTTTGGTCGACGGGGATGTTTTTAAATAAGTTTTCGACGTCAAGTTTTGTTTTTTTTTGGTTTTTGTTTTCGTTTTTTGTAGTTTTTAAAATTTGCAGGAATTTGTGGGTGGATATGATGCTGTAATTGGTAGGTAGGTATGGAGTGATGATGTCGTTCAAGAAACCAAAACTATATTTTTCCCCAAGCAAGGCGGGAGTGCCACTAGTATGCAAGGGGCTACAGAATGAAAGTAAGGGAAAAGAGTGGGTATGGGGGGGAGGATATAAAGAAGAGCGGGGTCAAGACATCAGAAGATGTAGATTGACATTACATTTTTGAAGATTATAGTTATCAGGAAAGCAAATAAGAGGGAGTTCCACTGTCGAGAAGTGCGAAAGAAGAAGCTGTTGGAGTAGAAGAAACTGTTACATTTAACTGTTTCGACAGCGAAATGGTGAGACCGAGATGCCAATCTAGTAGCAATCTTAAATTTATGCGGTCGAGGCACCAGTGAAAATACCTCGTCAGAGATAATGCAATGAAAATATTTATAAAAAACACAGAGGGAAGCTACATTACGTCGGTGAATATAGATCTGTAGACTGGATCCTAAGTCAGGACCGATCACATTGCATATCCATCTTTGGATTTTTTCGGGAACCTAGAGATCTGCAGCGGGGACACCAGACCATATAAGGCAACAGTATTTAATGAATGGTAGATTTGTAGATGTGAAATATGGACTCAGAAGAGAAAAACCTTCTGACACGACACAGAGAACCAACTTTCCTTGCGCTAGATGCAGCTATTGATTCAATGCAGTTGTTCCCCCCTCAGGTCAGTGAAAAACAAGAGCCCAAGAAGACGCAGTGAGACGCTCTCATGGAGTTGAACATCTACCATGCAGATAGAAAGCAGGGAAGTTTCACTATGGTGAGTAAATGACAGCAGTTATCGTTTTGGATGCATTAAAATTCATAAGCCACCTTCTGCCTCATTCAACCACAGATTGGAAGTTGTTTTCGAGAACAACGGCCAGGTTAACCATTGAGACAGGAGCAAATGGTAGTGTCATCTGCGTAGATACCTATTTGAGAACTGATGACGTCAGAAAGATCATTCTTGAAGATCAGAAACTGCGTAGAACCAAAGATAGATCCTTGGGGAACACCAGCATTCGTATGAAAGGAACTGGATGGGAATCCGTTCAGGACAACCTTCATTTCACGGTTAGACGGCAATGATTGGATGAAATCAAATAATCGTCCTGTAATACCGTATCCCTGAATCGTACGTAAAAGGCCACCATGTCAAACCCTGTCAAACGCCTTCGATATATGTAGAGCAACAGATCGAGTTTTGCCGTTATTATCAAGAGCTTTGTATACATATTCACTTATGGCTGTAAGCACATCAGCGGTAGAACGGACAAAGCGGAAACCATATTGTTTGTCTAAGCAGGTCGTGGGAGGTGAGGTGCTTAACTACTTCAGCGTTGATAAAAGTCTCGAAAGAGGAGGACTTCCAACAGGCTGGAAAGCAAGAATCGGTGAGGCAATAGATGTATAGTTTGGACAGAACTGGAAACAGCTCAGGGGCACTTTTCTTTAGGGCTACGGTTAGTATCCCGTCACCATCACTTGCTTTAAGACAGAAAAATTTAGAGATGATGTCTAATATCATCGACTGGGTTATACGTATCTCACTCAATATAGCCTCAGTTCTAGGGGTAAATCAGATGTGGGTACTCCAGATAAGTCAAGTATTGAGTTGAACGAGAATTTCCGAGCAAAGCGTTCAGCTTTATCAGATGAGGATTTTCGGACTTCGAATTAATTGAATAGAGGAAGGATTGAGGATTTACTATAGTTCAGCACACTCTTGCAGAGCTGCCAATAATTTTTAAAACCAAACTTGCGAGATGCGATACGTTGTTTCAACCTATCAGCAGACAGTAACTTTGTTTCATTGAGGACACGCTTGCACTCATTACGAGCAGTCAAAAAGACGTCTGTTGCAATCAGACATGTCGCTCCGGTACAGACGAAAGAAGTGATTCCTATGTACTATCACGCCACAACAAGCAGGTGAGAACCAAGGAGATGAGCGCGATTAACTTGGTATTTTCTTGCTGGGATGAAGGCCTCGATGCCGGCTTTTACTTAGGAGACCTTAGACGCGCATTTTTTACGGGACGTCACGAAGGAAATCACGGAACGAGTCCCAGTCTGTGCGTTGATAGCAGAAAGATATTCTGTTAGCAGGAGGTTCATAGATGGCGGAGGATTGGAAGATGATGTTAACAGATACTACCGCGTGATCAGAGTTGCCAAGAGGGCAGAGCTGTGTATCGCGACAAAAATCAGGGATAGCGGTAAAACAGATCGAGATGGGGAGCGTTACTGGAGAAACACATAAGAAAGTCAATCATTTGCGTGAGAGACTGAGTGATTAAAAAGTTTATGGTTTGGATACCAGCAAGGTCAGTTACAGAGTATTTAAGTTGCATTGTATGGTAGGCAATAAAGTCACCTAACACGAACATGTTTGCAAATCTCTCTACATAAGTTTGAAAACATATGTAGAGAAATAGCTTTGTCTATATTATTGAAAATGCTATCCAGTACACAACAATCTTGAGAGAAAGGTGAACGGTAGAGGAAGAAGAGATAGCTTACTGAATTACTTACTGAAGGTGAGATAGACGGAGACACACATACGAATGGTCTGGAGATTCCGAAGAGAGTTCCCAGGCCAGCAGGAGATGATCGTGGATATAAACTCCAAGGCCATGCATGTGGATTTTAGAGTCCTTTCTAGGGAGAGGAAGATAGCCAGGGATCGAGAAAAATTATATATATATATATATATGAGAGAGAGAGAGATGGATAAACTGTCGTCTAAATTACGCAAAAATGACAATAACATTGATCTCATTTTAAGATATATTTACCAAAATTACACAAAAACATTTTGAAATACTAAAGAGTCAATTTATTTGATAAAATCGCTATTGGCATCAACCACGGCCTCCAGACGACTTCGAAATCACCTGCAACTCTTCTGGGCAGTCTCTTTGTTTACTTTAGTGAAAGGTGCCGTAGTCCTTGCTTCAGTTCATCTTTGTTGGTCTCTCGCTCAACTGCACCACACACATAATAATCAAGGGGCTTCAGTCTGGGGAGTTAGTTGACCAGATGTAAGAAGTGATGCGGTCGCAAAAATTGTCTGACACCTATGATTGGGTACTCCTGTTTGTGTATTGTGGTGCAGAGTCCTGTTGCCAGACATAGGGTATTCCAGCAGTCACTCTCTTGACCCAATGGAGCACTATCTCTTCAAGGCACTTGATGTAGACCTTCGTGTTGACACTGAGGCCCTGTGGGAAGATGAATGGAGGCATAACGTCGCCACCACTAGAGACCGCTCCAAACACCTTCGTAATCACCATGAGTTCTTTCCTCTGAATTGTCTTCAGATTGACACCCAAACATTCGGAAATGTTTGTATTGGGGCTTCCAGCGCGAATGCCAAACAGTACAGCATGCTTTTCCAAATTTGTGGCGGAGTGAATTTCATGTTGGTGCTCTTTTTCTCACAAACGGTGCCCAACTGACCCGACTCTACTTTGCAATCGACAAAAAAAAAGAAAAAAAACACGCAGTCTTAAAATTAAAAATATAAAATGGCGACGATTTACCCATCGAACTCTGTATATACTCTTAGTATACATTTTTATTTTACATCGAGCACACAATTTAATTCTACCAAAGCTCACTCACACTAGTTGTTCCCTAAACCACGACAGCAGCACTTAATATGGTGAGGTCCTGGCCCTATACTCGCCTTGTTAGCGTGCTAGTCTAGTAGATAGTTACAGGTAATGAGTTCTATCCTCGCCGGCTAAGCTGCACGTGTATCGCTGTACTTGACTAAATTTATTAAATTATTGTACAGATTAATGCATTCAATCCGATTAAAGGCGGTTTTTAAATTATAACACTATTTAGATACCGAATGAACTTATATTTCTTTCCGGCGATATTATAAACTATCATGCTTTCTTTTCCATAATCTTAAATACTCGACAAATCTTCCGTGAAATTAAACCAAGAAATTATAGTACACGTTCTATTTTATGTGACTGACTTGCGTTGTCCATTTATGGGCAATAAGCCGGCTCGTAGTGAAATGAACAAAACCAGTTTATCTTGCTAGCATTTAATATTAGGGCCAAAAGCTATAAACATTTTTGCCTGAGCATTAAGTCAAAGACGGGCAGGCAGTGAGAATCTGTTGTTATGGAGTAAGTAAATAGTGGGAGGGGGGGACTTCCTTTTTAAGTTAAAGCATCAAGCTCAATAACGCGACTATTGCCGAATCGGCCACACGTCAATTCTGCGTCTAAAGCTGGACGGCTTTTCTGATTAGTTTGCTTTTAGTGCCAAAATGTGAGGGTCGGTAAACTAATGTTGGCATTGTCTGTGTAGACGAGTTAAGGAATTCATTTTGACTTTGGAATAACTTATGACAGAATAATTCCCTTTACTCAACTGAATTCCGAGCTTCCCACTGCGAATATTATGGACATTGTCCAGTTCTTTATGTAGCCAGATATATTTTTATATCGCCATCACAAGCAGGTAAAAAATAGTATTGTCTGCCAACGCACAGATATAAGTTTTGATTTTTTTCTGATGTTCACTCTGTACAAGGCCTAAGATCCACTTGAGGTAATTTAAAGACTAAGACATACGCGGGTTAAGATTGTAGTGATCGGGGAAGTATCCTCTTGGGAGTCGGTTACGCAAAGCGGCAATTCGTAGAAAGCCGCTGTTCCAGTGGGATTTACATCTCACCAATGGAATACGAAGGGAATGCGCGAGATTCGCTACAATGTGCGTGGCATGGCGGATCTGAGCCGTGAACGTTAAAACTGTCCACCAGGTCTAACTATCACGGCTAAGACCCGGCTCTTAAAACAGCTAACGAATGTAGTTCAACACTTTCCATGAAAATGGACATAGAGCAGCGAGAGGCTGGCGACCTTTCTTCTGTAGAAAAAGGGTTGCAGGGGGAAAATAATTTATCATCCACAAGGACGCGAAGATGCTTTTGGTCTCGATTGGGTGGAGTGCAGACTGGGCATCTGCTTATATGGCAGCAGTATTCTATTTGAGGCCTGATCTGGCTCTTGTAGAGTTCAAGGAGTCAAGTATCAGGTCATACCATAAGTTCTGTCCGAATTTTGAATAAAGAAAACAAGTGACCAAATGTTACATTTCATTACAGATTCAATCAACAATGTATTTTCCCTGATTATCTATGACTTCCTTCCATCTATTAACAAGCTTACTAATTCCATTACTGTAAAATTCTTTTGGCTTTGATTCGAAGAACTCACAAATGTCAGTTTTAACCTCTTCCTGTGTTACAAAAGCTGTTTCTTCCAAATGATTCTGTAAGCTACGAAACAAATGGTAGTGTGAAGGAGCAAGATCAGGAGAATAAGGTGGATGAGGAATTTTCTCCCAACCAAGTTCTTCGATCTTTTGTGATGTGATTCTTGCTGTGTGGGGTCGCACATTGTCTTGATGAAACATCACCTCTTTTCGATTCACTAGAGCAGGTCTTTTTTTCCTCAAAGCTTGGTTCAAACGCTCTAATTGCTGACAGTATATTTGAGCATTAATTGTTGCATTAGGTGGTAAGAATTCAAAGTGGATTATTCCTTGGCGATCCCACCAGATTGAAAGAATAAACTTTTGCCCATGAAGTTCCCTTCTCGGCTGTGTCTGGGGTCCTTCCCCTTTACCAAACCACTGTCTACGACGCTTAACATTTCGATAAAAGATCCATTTTTCGCCGCCAGTCACAAGTCTGTCCAAAAAAGGTGAAACAAGCTGGCGAGAATGGAGAGAAGAGCAGATGTCAACTCGGGATTTGAGGTTGTTTTCAGACATGTCATGAGGCACCCATTTTCCAAGTTTAGGAACTTGTCCAAGTTGTTGAAGATGACGATGAACAGTTGTATGGTTTGAACTGAGAACCACTGCCAATTCCTCAACTGATAAAGCAGGATTTTCTTCAAGGACTGTTTCAAGAAGCTTTTCATCAAACTCAACTGGACGTCCGGTTCGATCTTCATCTTCAAGGGTGAAATCTCCACCTCTAAATTTTGCAAACCATCTTCTGCAAGTTCTTTCATTCACACATTCCTCTCCATAAACTGAGTGAATGTTTCTAGCCGCTTCGGCTGCTGAGTTTCCTTTCTTGAACTCATAAAGCATTATGTGCCTCAAATGATTCTTGGGTACTTCCATGTTAGCAGGGTTTTAATCAAACAAAATTTTATTTTACTGAAATAAAATTTGATCAGTTTAAATGCATCTAAACATAAAAATAATGTTCAGCTCCATTAGACATAAAATACTCTTTAAATTTCGTTCATTTTAACAAAAAGTTAAAATTCGGACAGAACTTATGGGATGACCTGATACTTAAAGGAGAGCTACAGGGAAATGACTATTTTTCCAGTGTCTTTAGCGGTAAATCGAATGTACGACTTGCACTTGTATTTTAAATGGATGTTTAAATCCCAACGCTGGAAACACAGTTTAGTTTCGCCTTCTCTGCTCGAAAACGATATAATGGAGAGCAACTCAGAATGAGAAATGACTTATGGCCAAGCGCCCTTGGGAAATGTAGGAATTTATATCCTGCCCCCCAACTATAGGTTAAATAGTACTATTTGTATCTGGAAAAAATCTGTTATTCTCAATAGAAATTGGTAATGAAATATTCTCTCGCAAATAAAGAGAATTATTACAATCCAAAATATGTTTCATGTTTAAATAACCGGCAAAGTTTTAATAAGCCGTAAAAAATTCAAGCTCTAGTAGAAAATCTTGGCCAATAAATCCTGTTGTTAGCGAAGGTAGTATTGGGTATAACGATAAACTACATCCGGCAGTAAGGCCTCTTTTTTGGGGACTAGAGGTTTTGAAGATCGTGGAATCACCTCTTAATTGCTGTTTCCAGGTCCACCTTGGCACTGTGTGATAACACCTTTTAGGGTCCCAGCTGTGTGCAAATAGTGAACCCTCACACAAAAGCAAAACACTATGAATATATAGAAATATCAGCAATACATTTTTCTATGACCAACAATACTTGTTATCTGTAGTTTAAGGCATATAATTGCGATCAAAATATATAGATTACGACATTAAATAACCCATAGAGGTTGATATGCCGCTAACCAAAATCCAAATATATAGATTACGACATTAAATAACCCATAGAGGTTGATATGCTGCTAAACAAAACCAACCAATTTTGCGAAGGAATTATTAAATGACTTGTAATTAGAAATTTTTTAAAAATTACACTTAAATTTTCACTTGTATTTTTCATCTTCAGGCTATTTTGGAAAGGTTTACTGTTGCTTAAATGTGGCTTTGTAAAAGTTCATTAAAATATTTTCAAACTATTCAAAAGTTATTTTTTTTAGTTAATAGAATCGTTGTCTACAGCTTATCAACCAATTGTCGGGTTATTTAAAGCCATAAAATAGTTTTATATTATAAGAATCTTTTTTTAATAATGGTTTAGTGATACAAGTCTTAGTAATTAACCCAAAGCTGGATGAGAAGAGATGAATTCATACCCTTTCCTAGGGATATTGTTTTCTACGGTCGGTTATTTAAAGCCAGAAAAATATTTTTAGATTGTAAGGTTCTTTTTATTAGATAATACTGGTTTAGTGATACAAGTCTTAATCATTAACCCATAGCTGGAGAGAGAAGAGGTGGATGCATGCCTTTTCCCAAGAGTATTGGCGCGTATGTAAATATAAGGAACACAACTAGGATTGGAACTCTACTCTTGACATTATCATTAATAATTCCAAGCCATTATTCATTACACTACCCGCACATACAAGCTTTAAGCACCTGTTATTCCCAAGCGGTTACCCATCTATGTACTGACCAGCCTCAACGTTGCTCAACTTGGATGAGCGTACAGGAATCGGTGTTTCAACGTGATGTAAGCCAGATAGGGTGGGAGGAGTAGTAAAAATAAATTGTTAAAGGTTACAAAGGACGTTGTAGGATCGCCTATGTCACGAAGAATCACTGCTTTGGTATGAATCCGATAAGGAAATCTCATGCCTTTTGTCAAGCTACCAGCAGTTCGAGCGAATAACGAGCTAAAGTGAAGTTAAAACGTTAATGATTGTGTATTTTTAGCTAATTTTCAATTACTAACTTTGATAGCAGGACTTTACAGGTGTTACAACGAAGAAATAATGAAAGTTAGGATAGGTTAATACTTTAAAGAAAAGATATCCGACCAAAGCTAAACGTTGCTTAACTTCGTTGATCGTACGGAAACCCGTGTTTTAATGTGATGTGCTCGTAAGCTATATTCAAGCGTTGGTTGAATTGGAATTTTCTCGATAAATAATCCTTCTCTAACCGATACCAATAAATGATTCAAGAGTGAAAGACAAGAAATAGTTTTAAAATGCGTTTTGCAAATCAGCGAACATACAATTTTATTAATATTTAATTCCAAATTAGAATAAATTCTAATAAAAAAGATAAAGCAACTTATCAAATTATGAACGTTTTTATTTTTGCCATAAACAGTGTTAGAAACATTGCCTCCATATTCACTTTAAATTTAAGTGTCAAAACTAATTCTGATAGAATATTTAATGCAGTAAGATCTAGCAGCAAAATATTGACAAACAGAATTTGTTCAGCACAAAACTAATTATATATATATATATATATATATATATATATATATATATATATGGCACGGTGGAGTAGTTGGTAGCGGCTCGGATCAAGGTCTTCCAATCGAATCCATTACAATCACTTACGTGTTAATACCCTTGGGAAAGTGTATGAGCATGTAATTAGAAGAGCACACTGGGTTGTATAGCCTTGGATGGCAATTGGTCTAGGAGAATGATAACTCTGAATTCAAAACTCGTGGAAGGTTGTTTGGGTACTTTGTGACACGTAGTATTCATCCTTTCAAAAAATGCGTTTGGTTCTACAAAAAGCCTTCACCACCATAATCATATATATGTGCTGGTGTCTGGCTGTCGGTTTCTGACATCATGTCGAATACGACGGGAGAGTCCACTAATATATATATATATATATATATATATATATATATATATATATATATATATATATATATATATATATTAAACAGGGGGTTATGAATTTAGCCGTCTACTTTTTAATTTGTATTATTAAATCATTATTGTCTGCAAAAAATTCTTACAATATGAAAATATTTCCTGGCTTTAAATGACCCGAAAAAGAGTTGATAAATCGTAGAAAACGAACCAATCTATGTGTGTGTGTTGGGCTAATCTTTTGCCTCATGAATAAAAGTTGCTGAATCTATGTATTTTTCTAGAGGGGCTAGAAGTGTGTTTATTTGAATTATAAAAAAGAGTATTTATAAGAACTTCGTTGATTGGTCAGTACCTGACCAATAAAAAATCCACTTGAAAATTTACAATTGACAACCCTTTGGACTGTCTGCTTTTTGCGATTTATATTCAATGACCATTTAAATTCTAAATTTTAACGTTTTCTTTTAACCATATCAGTATTTTTTTCAATCTTGTTAAAGAATTAAACTGTTGACAAACATGTTTGATTATTTTTTTTTAATATCGTTAATAGACTATTTTATGCGAGATTGTAAGATTTAAGGAAAAGTTTTAAAAAAAAAAAACTCATGGTCAATCACCTAAGTTGTTACATTTTTAAGTTTTTTTTTATATTTTTTTTTCACAGCTTGAATACAATGATTCATTCAAAGATTAAATACTTTCGACACTCGGTTTTGACCTTTTGTGTCCACGCTCATATATATATATATATATATATATTGTGTGTGTGTATTTAGGCAGAATTTTTTCATTCATACATGTTTCATTAAATAATATAGACAAGTTTTGTCTATTTATTTTATGCAAATTCTTTTCATAACGTCTGATAAGCTTAATAACATTATCATTAAACGAAGAAAGAAAATCACAATATTGATATATATTTTTTTTAATCCAATCTTATATGCACGTGTTTATCGTTGCTTGGAAATTATCCATGTAAACAAACAGACTATCATCACTTTCTTGTCTGTGTATTGCTTAATATATTGTACTGTAATAGTAATCTTTGATAATGGCTTAGATTGGATTAAAAAATATGTATCAATTTTGTGATTTTCTTTCTTCGTTTAATGATAATGTTATTAAGATTATCAGACGTTATGAAAAGAATTTACATAAAATAAATAGACAACACTTCTATATTATTTAATGAAACATGTATCTATATATATATATATATTGTGTGTGTTAGAGATAAAATATAACGCATGCATAAAAATGCTTTCCACATACAAAAAACACTCGTTTTTATTCTCGATAATGTTTTATGATAAAAAGCTTATATTTATTCTAAATATTCCTATATCTAAGAGCTTTGGTTGAATGGAAGAGTTGGTAAAATATTGATACGTAGAATATCCCAAAAGAATTCTTTTTCTACTATTTTTTTTATCTCGCACTTTGATCGTAAAAACCGACTAATCCTGGAGTCTTTCGATATTTTTCAGTTTAACAAATGCATACATATTACAAAAGTTTTCAATAAAATTGAAGTTACGATTAGCGAACAATTTGAATTTCCTGGCAAACGTGAGGAATATGTCTGAGAGCATAAACGTTGTTTACGACAAACGCCTGGTTTTTGTGTCTGCTGTCTTTTGTTCTGGTGATTTACGCTTGAATGGGCTTTTCTACAATACTCGCCGCTGTTTGATTTGTACTACAGTGTTTTTTGAAATTTCCCTTGATTTGCATTAGAAATACAACTGAAGTTGTTTACCTTTTAATAGTAAAATTAGGCGTTTTCCATACAGAAATCATTCAGCATTCGTTAAACGAACGGCGCTACTATTGGTTGAAATCTATAAAATTGTTATGGATAATCAGGAGTGATCCCCCCCCCTTATTTTGTTAATCTTCTCTTTGACAGAGCTATTTCTGTTTACTGGGACTGTAAAAGGACACTATCCGCGAATATTGTATTCTCAGTTGAATAAAGCTTTCTTAAAGCCTGTACCTGAGTACTTTTGTCATTACAATAGTTTTTTTAAAACAATTCTTCGGGAAATTAGACGTCTCAAGGTTTGTTTTTTTTGTTTTTTCTTCTTCCCAATTAAGGTGATAATGCTATTAAGACGAAAGGGGTTAGTGGCGGTGAAAGAAAACGGGAAAACTTCAGAAGTAACTTGAAATCCAATCTTAAATAAGAAACAAAAGATAAAACTCTACCCTTGTTCAAAGTACAATTTTGATTTGCTATTGTGGAAAAGTTAAGTTCTAGTTGCATGTACTTCCTCATATATTCCAGGAAGAACTAAAATGGTGTAACCATCATGGCTACTGAACAATTATGCCTTTCCTAAATTTATTACTCTTTTCTTTCCCGCCCCCCCTTTTTTTAATAAAGACATTCCTTGATCCTAGAATTAGCCGGTTTTCTGACATTTTTCATCATCAATGCTTTTTTTTTTTTCATAATGATCCGATTTCTCAGATCATTACAAAGACGTTAACAGATTTACAAACTCTTTTTATCTGTTACAGTGTAACCCGGATATAGGAGAAACCCGGATATAAGAGATTTTCTCTGGTCCCAAATTAGAGCCTGTGTTAATGTATATAAAATAGACCAAACCCCGATATAAGAGAAACCCAGATATAAGAGACTTCTCCGGTCCCGACAACTCTCTTATATCCGGGTTACACTGTACCATACCGCAACAAAAACGGAACATCATAGCTTGATTTTGATAGCGCATAGTAACAGTAATTTAATGTTTGATTCGTTGGTTGATTAGTTTTCTACTGATATCCACAGCAGGTTATTTAAAGCCAGAAAATATTTTTAGATTGTAAGATTTTTTTATATATAATAATGGTTCACTTATAAGAATTACTAATTAACCCATAGCCGGGGGGAAGAAGAGATGTATTTCAGGCCCTTTCCCAATTATATTTTCGCGTAAGTGAATATAACGAACCCAACGGGAATTGAAACTCTACTCTTAACATTATTAGCATTAACAATTCTGAGCCATTATCCATTACACCACCTCACATCCGAGCCTACAGCACTCGACATTGCTTAACGTCCGTGATCATACGAGAACTCGTTTTCAACGTGATCTAGACATAAGCCTTTTCTGTTTGAAGATAAAATTTCCAGTTCAATTTGAAACTGAATAACTTTTTTCCCTTCGTGCTCATCTCAATTTCAGATTTTTAAATAAATCTGGAAAAGTGTCTTATATTGAAAGGATAAATGAGAATTGCGACTTGCTCTGTGAAATAAAAACTTTTTTTGCCAAAGAAATATTACGTAGAAAATTTAATTAGTTTTCGTCTCGATTTTTTCTTTTATTTTTATTAATTAAAATTCTGTATATCGGAAATGACTTGACATCGAACTTACCGGCTGCTTTTGGCGAATTTTAAGTGAGTAAATTGAATTTTTATTTTAATTGAATCTGCTTACTATTTGCCGTGTTTGTCTCACAAGCTGTCGAAGAAAAATGATCTCTCAGAGGATTTTCGAAATATAGACTTATTGCTTAAAGTACCAATGATACTTGTTGAACAACTGCTCATTACAAAGTTTTCAGTTCAAAATTAACGAACAGAATGATAAAGGAACCTGTGAATTATCAAAATTGACTTAATATTAGGGGTGAACTATAGAAACCAAATTTTTCAAAAAAAAAAGTGGGTGAGTGTTTTATTCCACTCATTTGTGTCCAAATACAAGGAAATGGGCCAACTTTTTGAAAATTGGGATGGAGCCAGACCAAAACGTGCCCAATTTTTTTTTTTTTTTTTTTTTTTTCTTTGAAAAATTTGATCTCTATGGCCCAACCTTATTAACATTGATTTTCTTTATATTCGAATTTATCCAGTACAAGCCTCGATATCTACTCAAGGTAAAGAGTTAATAGTTTGATAGGAAGTAAAAAGTTAGAAGAAGATACAAAAATTACTCTTGAAGATATTTTATTCCCTCCCCACAGACACATGGTTGTATATATGGGGAAAAGAATTGACTCTGAGGCATTTTGGAAGACGTTAAGAATTGTAATGGATGTTTGTTAAAGTGAAAGGAACACGGAGTGATTGCCTATTTTAAAAGTTAAGAAAGATGACCAGCCTTTCCCCCCTTTCTTACAATAAAAATTTGTTTGGAAGAGATTGTAGTGGAACTGCCTTTCAAAGTGCATTTATAAAAAGCTGTTTGAGTGGAACTGTTTCCCTGCATTTGGAACACGGGAAATTCTTCTTTTTTTTCCTTTGCTTGTTCTTCTAGATTCAGTAACCCCTTATATCCTAATGGCTTACTGCCTTCTATGGGGTGATTTGATTAAGAAGAAATTTTTATTTATTGATTACTATCGTATCTGTTGAATTGGATTTCTTTTTAACATTAATCTTAGACGCTACATTAAATTTCGATGTATCAAACTTAATTGATTTTGTTTCTTTTGCTAATTCTAGGCTCATCTTAAAATTGATTTGCGGTTCAACTCCGAATATATCATCCAAGTTGAAAAGATTATAGTTGGAGCAGACACAGAGAAAGAAGTAACTAGTTCGAATGTTGACGCTGCCTTAACCGTCGTTCACACTCCCCGATGTCTAGAACCGGATTCTTCTTTCTTCTTTTGCAAATCGTTGTTGTTCCCAAGAAGTAAAAGAACGGAAAGTACGTGTCGCGACTGGAATTATTCATTATAAAATTACCGAAACTATTCTTTCTGATAAACATAAAATCTCTAGTTTGTGTGTTAGGACGAATCTTAAGTTGTTTTAATACCTGTTCCTGAACATTTAGCTGGTTACGTTTAAGGTGCGTCTTGGCGGCAGTAAAATAAGAGTTGCTTTTTTTTCTCTCTATAATAGCAAGTAATTGTGTTCCCTTGTCTTCGATAATCTATATGCTGAGATTATTAGTAGATATACCGTTAGTTACAAATTTATATTAATATACTTTAATATGCATAAATTTAAATAGAATTGGTTAAAACAGACGACTGAAGACGCGACAGGAAATCCGAAGAACAGAATGGAATTGTAAAAGATGATTCGTCTAATAATATATATATATATATATATATATACACACACACACACACACAGTGTAACCCGGATATAAGAGACTTCTTCTCCGGTCCCGACAACTCTCTTATATCCGGGTTACTATATATATATATATATATATATAGGGGGGGCTTTTCGTGTTTTTTTTGTGTTTTTGTTTAGTTTTTGGTGGTGTTTTTTTTTTTTTTAGTTCTTTTGTGGGTTTTTTCATTTTTTTAGTTTTTTGTGCTTTTTTGGTTCTTTTTGCTGCATTTTAATTTTAAAGTTCTTTTTAATGTTTTTAAGGTTTAATGTTTTTTTTATTTTTTAGTATTTTAGTTATTTTTGTTTTTTAGTTCCTTTCTTTGTTCCTTTAGTTATTTTTGTTTTTTACTTTGTGTATTGTTTTTTTTTATTTTTTTTTTTTTTTTGGTTTTTAGTACTTCGAGTTTTTTTATAGATGTTTTTTGTGTATGTGTTCTTAATTGTTACCAACATCTAACTAACATGGTGAAATTTTATCGTCTTAGCTCAAGTATACTGTATTGGCATAAATCTTCAGTTTCCAAACAAAAATGTCTTTTATATACACTTAGTTGCAAGTCATTCAATATTTTATAACCAGTGCTTATGGAACTGTGTTCATTATCACATATTCGCCTTTTTCAGAAATAAATCATTTCTGTGAACAGATAATCTAATTACAAAATCACAGTTATTAAATATCATTTCTCTTCTGTTTATCATTTTTTCTAATCTATCAGACGGAAAATTAAAGATTTTTTTTTTTTTTTTTTCTTTCTATTTTTGCTTTAAATTCAAATAAACGCTACCAATTAAACTCTTTCGTAACCAACTACAAATTGAAGACTTCAAGTTGGGTAAAACTCTTACCAATGTTGAATTTAAATGAAATTCTTTATTGTTTTTTTATAATTTTTTGAAAGTATAATTGAATAAATTTTAACTTAACAGATCAATCAGTGAACATCTTCGTCTAGTGGTAGAATGTATAATAAATTTAGTTTTCGCTTTGTTGGAAATATTACTTGAGAACGGAATTGCAACAGGAATAAGTTTTTCCTCTATTTAATTGCATGGAAAGACTACAGCAAATTTTTTCTTTTATTACTTACTGATCCGTCACCTGCTCGCTGAACCTGACCACAATTACGAACTACTCGTCTTTCTTTGTATATATTTTCCGTAATCATAGTTATACATAAATCATGTGACTTGATTATGTGCTCTATACTCATTCTACCATGTGTACAATTATAACCAGCTTAAGTCAAGCTTTTCTTTATAATACCTTATTATATTATATTATCATTGTGATATTTTAGAAAATTTAATTTCTAATGTTATAAATATTTTGTTTAAAGTCTTTCGATTATTAATATTTCTTTCCTTTTTAAAAAAAAAATTGCAGAGTCTGGATCGAAATCTACCTTGAATTGGTTACCATTTGTAGCTAGTCTCTTGAGCATGTTGGGTTTTTTCATTTTGCTCTGCATTCTAACGTCGTTTTGTTGGAACAAAAACATTTCTGGATGGCTGCAAAAAGAACCAATTCCATCATTGAAGAACAAAACCAGGAATCCGTGTAAGTAAACAAAATCAGTCTTTTACTTCAGCTACTACAATGCGATACCTATTATTTAATAATTCAATTTAATATGAGAAAATAAACCTTTGAGAAAAACCCTATATTTGGATATTAATAACGCTTCATAATAATCCAGGTAATTTAGACATTTTGCTGTGATGAAATGACTTTCATTCTATTAGATTAAAAAGCACTTTTTTCTGTTAGACACACACATATATATATATATATATATATATATATGATCGAAATAAAAGTATAAAATTTAATATTACAAGACATTAAAACAGTATTAAATAATAAAAAATAAAAAAAAATCAACAACAAGGGGGGGAAGCAACCGGTTTCGCTCCCGCTCGTCAGGCTTCCACGGGAGATTGAAAATTAAAACAGAAATGTACAGTTCCTTCTTGCATATATACGAACATACATATATATATATATATATATATATATATATATATATATATATATATATATATATATATATTCTTATTATACATTTCTCTGTTTTTTTTTCAATCTCCATTATTGGCATTTTTGTTTTTAATTTTCCAAAG
Source organism: Acanthosepion pharaonis (assembly GCA_903632075.3). Lineage (NCBI taxonomy): Eukaryota > Metazoa > Mollusca > Cephalopoda > Sepiida > Sepiidae > Acanthosepion > Acanthosepion pharaonis. The sequence goes on from CAHIKZ030003326.1 coordinate 163,583, forward strand.
GACGAGCGTGGAGCGATTTTTGTTGTTGAGTTGTTTTTTTTTATTATTTAATACTGTTTTAATATGTCTTGTAATATTAAATTTTATACTTTTATTTCGATCATTAAATTTCGTACCTACAAAAATATCTTTTAAATATATATATATATATATATATATATATATATATATATATATATATATATATATATATAGTTTTTAAGGTGTGCTATATTTATAGGATAAAGTGCTCAATATCAGAGATAGAGCTGACGATTGACTACCATGAAACATCCTGTCGCCTCTGAATGTTGACTAGAATGTACACTCAAATATAAACAATATTTAATACAATTATTTCCTGCTCTAATTTAACTCTAGCTAATAACTATTTAAATATATATATATATATAACCTCTTGTGTTAAGCTAATCAATGATATGCGACAGAAATAACAGCTACTAACTCATAACTAGTCAATGGTAAATAAGCAGTTAGGCTGACCTAGGGTACTTAATTTCGATGTATTAAACGTTGCCTTTACGACGGGAAGACTAACGTTAAAGCATACGGCTGATGTGGGTTGGATACGTTCATTTGTAGTGAGTATTTAGCAGCAGTATTCCGAGGGAGGGGGAAAAATTACCAAACGCAGAGAAAGCTGTAAATGGTTCAGATTAATCTATGCGAAAAGTGAACGGGACCTCATCTGCCAAGTACAAACCAACAAACTGTCTACTGTGGCGCACATAGGAAAATTAGAAGACAGGAACGGTAGAAAGAAATGATAATAATAAGTAAGGGAAAAACTCTGTACTATATATATATATATATATATATATATATATATATATATATATATATACACTCACTCTACACTTTTCTGACAATAGGTCAATTAGATCTCATTTAAATATTCATGGAGACCTACTGGACACTATTCGTAACATACTTGTCGACAACACTAATATAATAGCATCATCTACATGCAAAAAAAGGCTACAAATAATGGAAGCCTTATTAATAAAAACGAAAAAAAACAACACTTAATATTAACTTTGAACATGGTATCTTGACCATGTTTTGAAAAATGAAAACATTTTATAAAACAGAGATACAACAAACTATTTCTTATTTTAATAGAATATAATCCTTGAAAAAGGCTAAATGTATAGCCGAAAGCGCTCGGATAAAAAGAACATTCGGACAGTTTTTATATAATTTATCATCCGAAAAGAAAAAAAAAATTATTAGATCGCATGAGAAATTGTATAAAAAAAAAAAACTAAATAAAAGCGCCTTGTCTGTCGTTTCCAATGAAATGTGCATCAAAGAATGATTGCTGCCTAAATTCACAAATATATATATAATATATATATATATATATATATATATTATAATTTAAAATTTCCGTGTTTTAATGAAATTCTTTCTATTTTATAACTGCAGACAGGCCTAAAACTAAAGTTTTGGGTTAAAATGGACTGGTTTCTATAAGAAAGTTTGAAACTATGCCTACCTTTAAATGGATGCAGAAATTTTCTCAATCATTTTTGAATAGTCTGATGTATTTTTTTACATTATTTATTTTTTAAATCGTTTTTTTTTATCTACACGATTCTTTATAAAACACTAACGTTGTTTCAGTGATTAATATCGTTATTCTGGTTTTGAAATGAAGTGTCTTTTTTTTTCTTTATTGTAGTTCCAAAATGAGTATAAATTTAAATTTGGTATTTAGTTGGCTATCTACGTAATTTATGATTGTATGGAGGTTTGCAGTCTTTTTAGAACGCTGTCCGAGTATAACACTAAATTTGGCATGCTCTTTTGTTTTTACAAAGTTGATTATGTCGTCCAAGTCTGGCATTTTATTTTTGCATAAGTTTCATGAACTTTTACCTTTTTGTCAGTTTCGTTTACTATATATAAAATAGTATAGTGTGTATTTGGGCATTAATCATTCTTGCATACATATTCGTTGAACGTAACAGAGAAGAAAAAATTTGTCAGTTTCTTCTTTATGAGTACTGAGTGTAGAAACAGTCCGCTGTGATTAATGTTCGAATAAAGGACAAAAAATATTTGTCTATATTTCTGAGATGACGTATTGCAACTATTTACACGACTTACGTCGTTCGGACTTTATTGCTATATTCACGATACTTTCAATTTTTATTTATTTATTCCTTTTTACAATTCTACATTCATTTTTTTTTTTTTTTTCTATTTAACCAATTTACATTGTTCGGACTGTTGTCATGTTTGTCATATTCAAAATATTTCGGACTTCGGGTGATATACACTAGAATTTCTAACCGACCCTTACTCTACGGGGATATATTTTCTAATTCCACGAGACATATCTTTTTTGCAGGTGGGGGAGGTATTTCCGTTTCAATTAATTCGATAGGGTAAATAGAAAAAATGTATGTAAACTCGGAAAATGGAATAAATAAATAAAAATTAGAAATGTTCTTTCTCCATCAAAGAGGCACACACACACTCCTAATATAAAAAAAAGGATTGGTAAAAAGAAAAATACTAAATTACCAAGGCACAACAATTACGCTTTCCAGCGTCCCGACTCAAAGGAACAGTTTGTACCGTTACTTAAGTTACACACGACAGCGAGCGTCAAACACACACACATATATATATATATATATATAGAGAGAGAGAGATAGATATATATAGATAGAGAGATATAGATATAGAGATATATATAGAGATATATATAGATATAGAGATATAGATAGAGAGATATAGAGATATATATAGATATAGAGATATATATAGAGATATATATAGAGATATATATAGATATAGAGAGATATATATAGAGATATAGAGATATATATAGATAGATATCGAAAACAGACATTTCGTGTTGATTAATTTTAATGGTCGTCTTTCCAAATAGACAAATAATCCTTCTCAGACAAGTAGGTAATCAGGTTAAAAATTGTCCGAAGTTCATTTCGGAAGAAAAGGTACAAGAAATATGGTCCAAGCTTTCGACTTTCATAAATCATCATCGGAATGGTAGAAAATTGGTGAGTTTCGTAGAATTTGGGAATATTGTGTCGTAGGAAAAGTGTTGTAACGTAAACGAGGTGTGACATGTTTTATCTTTATATACACACACACGAGAATGCAGGCTCTTACAATTGTTTCTTTTATTGATGATTGCTTATGTGTATGTGTATATATATATATATATATATATATATATATATATATATATATATATATATACCCTCCTCCTAAGAACCAAATAACACACGCACAAACACTAAACAGAGACACATCCCTCACCAGGTCCAATAAAACTGTCAAACTGACCAGAGAATTCAGGATAAAATGTATCTATCAGTTCTTATCTCAAATAACAACTTAAAAGAGACTGTTTGACCAACACAAGGAATGTTAAAAGATTCATGTGAAAAAGATAAAAAAAATAAAACAAATGAAAACTACAGACAAAAGTTCATTTTCTCCAACAAAAGACATTCATTTCTGTAGTTCACTGCTAACAGCAAGCAGAAATATTTCTCCTCCCGATGATGGCCATTTCGGTCGAAACTACTCGAGGAATCTAAATGGAATAATAATAATAAAAAACGAAAGAATATTAATCTACAACCCAGTGTGTCTAATGATTTTAATTTTTTAATTTTTTATTTTCTTATTGTTCAAATTATATATATGTGCGTGCGTGCGTGTGTGTATGTATATATGTATGTGTATATATGCATGTATGTGTGCGCACACACACACACACACATATATATGAATTCGGCATAATTATAGGGTAAAGAAAAAATAGGAAACGTTTATAAATGTAACTTGTTTCGCTTCTATTAAATGCCAGATGTTTTATATCAATAAACGTTTCCTATTTGTTCATCCTCCCATCTCGATAAACATATATAATTT